>WNWK01013172.1:0-12500 GCA_009830355.1 Cherax destructor | reverse complement strand
GATAGATGGGCTAGTGAGAGTGTAGGCAATGGGGTCGAAAATGTATGGGGTAGATTTAAAAATGTAGTGTTAGAGTGTTCAGCAGAAGTTTGTGGTTACAGGCGAGTGGGTGCGGAGGGAAAGGAGCGATTGGTGGAATGATGATGTAAAGAGAGTAGTAAGGGAGAAAAAGTTAGCATATGAGAGGTTTTTACAAAGTAGAAGTGATGCAAGGAGGGAAGAGTATATGGAGAGAAAAAGAGAGGTTAAAAGAGTGGTGAAGCAATGTAAAAGAGAGCAGATGAGAGAGTGGGTGAGATGTTATCAGCAAATTTTGTTTGAAAATAAGAAAAGTTTTGGAATGAGATTAATAAGTTGAGGAAGCCTAGAGAACAAATGGATTTGACAGTTAAAAATAGGAGAGGAGAGTTATTAAATGGAGAGTTAGAGTATCGGGAAGATGGAGAGAATATTTTGAGGATTTGTTAAATGTTGATGAAGACAGGAAGCTGTGATTTCGTGTGTAGGGCAGGAGGAATAACATCTTGTAGGAGTGTGGAAGAGCCAGTTGTGGGTGTAGGGAAGTTCGTGAGGCAGTGGGTAGAATGAAAGGGGTAAGGCAGCTGGGATTGATGGGATAAAGATAGAAATGTTAAAAGCAGGTGGGGATATAATTTTGGAGTGGTTGGTGCTATTATTTAATAAATGTATGGAAGGGTAAGGTACCTAGGGATTGGCAGAAGCGTGTATTGTTCCTTTGTATAAAGGCAAAGGGGACAAAGAGAGTGCAAAAATTATAGGGGAATAAGTCTGTTGAGTGTACCTGGTAAAGTGTATGGTAGAGTTATTATTGAAAGAATTAAGAGTAAAACAGAAAGCAGGATAGCAGATGAACAAGGGGCTTTAGGAAAGGTAGGGGTGTGTAGACCAAGTGTTTACAGTGAAACATATAGGTGAACAGTATTTGGATAAGGGTAAAGATGTTTTTGTGGCATTTATGGATTTGGAAAAGGCGTATGATAGGGTAGATAGGGGGCAATGTGGCAGATGTTGCAGGTGTATGGAATAGGAGGAAGGTTACTGAAAGCAGTGAAGAGTTTTTATGAGGATAGTGAGGCTCAGGTTAGAGTGTGTAGGAGGGAAGGGGACTATTTCCCAGTAAAAGTGGGCCTTAGACAAGGATGTGTGATGTCACCGTGGTTGTTCAATATATTTATAGATGGGGTTGTAAGAGAAGTGAATGCAGGGTCTTGGCAAGAGGTGTTGGGCTAAAGATAAAAGCAAATACAAAGTGGGAGTTGTCACAGTTGCTTTTTGCTGATGACACTGTGCTTGGGAGATTCTGAAGAGAAGCTGCAGAGGTTGGTGGATGAATTTGGTAGGGTGTGTAAAGAAGAAAATTGAAAGTGAATATAGGAAGAGTAAGGTGATGAGGATAACAAAAAGAATAGGTGACGAAAGATTGGATATCAGATTGGAGGAGAGAGTATGGAGGAGGTGAATGTATTCAGATATTTGGGAGTGGACATGTCGGCGGATGGGTCTATGAAGGATGAGGTGAATCATAGAATTGATGAGGGAAAAGGGTGAGTGGAGCACTTCGGAGTCTGTGGAGACAAAGAACCTTGTCCATGGAAGTAAAGGGAATGTATGAAGTATAGTTATACCAACGCTCTTATATGGGTGTGAAGCATGGGTGATGAATGTTGCAACGAGGAGAAGGCTGGAGGCAGTGGAGATGTCATGTCTGAGGTCAATGTGTGGTGTGAATATAATGCAGAGAATTCGGAGTTTGGAAATTAGGAGGAGGTGCGGGATTACCAAAACGATTGTTCAGAGAGCTGAGGAGGGTTGTTGAGGTGGTTTGGACATGTAGAGAGAATGGAACGAGACAGAGTGACTTCGAGAGTGTATAAATCTGTAGTGGAGGAAGGCGGGGTAGGGGTCGGCCTAGGAAAGGTTGGAGGGAGGGTAAAGGAAGTTTTGTGTGCGAGGGCTTGGACTTCCAGCAAGCATGTGTGAGCGTATTTGATAGGAGTGAATGGAGGCATATGGTTTTAATACTTGACGTGCTGTTGGAGTGTGAGCAAAGTAACATTTATGAAGGGATTCAGGAAACCGGCAGGCCGGACTTGAGTTCTGGAGATGGGAAGTACAGTGCCGGCACTCTGAAGGGGGGGTGTTAATGTTGCAGTTTTATAACTGTAGTGTAAAAGCACCCTTCTGGCAAGACAGTGATGGAGTGAATGATGATGAAGTTTTCTTTTTCGGGCCCCCCCTGCCTTGGTGGGAATCGGCCGATGTTTTAAAAAAAAAAAAAAAAAAAAATATATATATGTATATATATATATATATATATATATATATATATATATATATATATATATATATATATATATATATATATATATATTTTTTTTGTCTTAAAATTGAATTTTGTATGTATGTGACTTTAAAGTTTGTATTCCTCGTCAAACATTATTATATAGCGATGTACAGAAAAACATTGTTAAACGCTGTTCATCGATCCAGAAACAAATATCGAAACTATGTTTTCTCCAAGTTAGATTGTGTTGTCTACAGGTGGGACAGGTCATTCAGGTGAGGAATCCCAATGGTGCTGTGTACAGGTAAATTATTGCACTGTTTCCTTCCTTCACTGCACAATCAACACTAGTACCACAACCCTCAACAACACAACCATCGCTACACCAATCCTATCCTTAACATTATTTTCCATTGCCCACTCTCCCAATAACAGTTATTACTGTAATCAAAACGTTACCATCACAACCATCCTTACAAAAAAAGCCAAACAATGATTGAATCTAGGTGGTGAAGCCACACTGTAGTCTGAGTGTATGTACACTGGAGTCTTGGTTAGTGTAAGTACACTGGGTCTGGGTAAGTGTAAGTACACTGGAGTCTGGGTAAGTGTAAACACACTAGAGTTTGGGTGAGTGTAGGTACACTAGATTCTGGTTGGGTGAAGGTACACTGTACCCGGGGTGAGTGAATGTGGTTCCAGGGTCTGGATGAGTAAGTGTAGGTTTATTAAAGGCTGAGAGAGGGATTGTGGGGATTTATTATAGCTTGAAGACTTGTTTATTTACATTAGAGCCTGGCTGGTTGGTGTAGGTACAGACACAGCCAAGGTAGTAACGGAAATTAATCATATGTTCGATGAAGAATTAAAAAGACCATATCTGACATTTAAAGGAAAATTTACGTCGTGTAACCTAGTTAGGAAGAAAAGCAAAACTCATTTATCATTACAGCTGTGCTCATGGTACGCGAGAGAAGGACATTTCATCACGATCAAGGGCAATAAGTTTGAGTTGTAGTGTTGACAGAAGAAACTGGAAAAAAGGAAAATTATTGAGTAAAATTATGAAGAATGTGTAACGGAGGATCAAGCCTCCAGTACGTGCTCTGATTAACTTGAATTTGAAATTAAGTGTATGCACAACATGTTGTTCTGCAAGACCAACGAGCCAATTGTTCTTACATTAAATGAATCGGTTTCATGTAAAGCAAAAAATAAGGGAAGAGGAAGGGTAACTAGAAGTTGCATTATCGAAGAAAATAAAATAATTATAAAAGAAACTGCAGAAGAGCCAGCAGAAAGCGTGTTAAAGACAGAGAAGATACAGTCAATAAAGAAAGATGCGGCTCTTGCTGGTCTACTGCGTGGACCAGTTGTGAGACCACTGGCCTGCTAGCTGTGCTACTGGCTTGTCTGGGGCTAGAAGTCTCTTCCTTCCCGAGCATATGACGTCTTTGGAACCATCATTGCATTTACCAAACATGGTTCAGATGGAACCATTATTGCATTACCAAACATGGTTCAGATGGAACCATCTTTGTATTTACCAAACATGGTTCAGATGGAACCATATTTGTATTACTAAACATGGTTCAGATGGAACCATCTGAGGTAAAGAAAACGTGTTGTAAGGTAAATAATGAAAGTGATGAGTATATTAGAGGGGTACTGAGGAGTATAGTTATTACTATCAGTCCACAGAATAAAAGAATAACAGAGGCTTGGGATGAAGGAGTTCTAGGTATTACACAAGTATTATAGATATATATTTGATGCAGAGCAAAACAGTAGCATAAGACTTTTCTCTCTGGTTAAATTTTAAAAGCAACTGGACGGTATACACAGGTTAGTGGGGAAGCGATGATGTCAAGTGTCAGGCGTCGGTGTTATCTGTGGATGTGGTGTGAGTGGGCGTCGGTGTTATCTGTGGCTGTGGTGTGAGTGGGCGTCGGTGTTATCTGTGGCTGTGGTGTGAGTGGGCGTCGGTGTTATCTGTGGCTGTGGTGTGAGTGGGCGTCGGTGTTATCTGTGGCTGTGGTGTGAGTGGGCGTCGGTGTTATCTGTGGCTGTGGTGTGAGTGGGCGTCGGTGTTATCTGTGGCTGTGGTGTGAGTGGGCGTCGGTGTTATCTGTGGCTGTTGTGTAGTAGGCGTCGGCTTCGCGAAGAGTAGTTGGCTAGGGACTTAGCGATGATTCCTGTGGCATCATGGTATGAGGCGTTGAGATCACAGTTTGACGTGAAGACAATGTTGATAGAAAGACATCAGTTAGGTTGATGCAAGAGCAGGAGTAGATTATAAGTGCCAGACCGGATAATTATGTTTCTATTCTTATTGAAGCACTAAACCCGTGAGGACCATACAGCGCCTAGGTAATGGGATGTAATCAGATCTGATCTGATTGAGTTTTCAAAAACATAGTCACGTGTTTTGAAGGGGGAAAGACACAAGGTAGAACAGGTAGTGTGTGTGTGACAGTGTTTGAACAACAGTCTCCTCATATAATTCTATCTTAATTTTCTTACGCCATTCACAACGTCAAATTCTCAACGCTCTCTGTTAAATTATAAATTTTATTTTATTTCTGTTAGCATTGGTCACCCTAGATTCTTGTGTGTGTGTGTGTGTGTATATATCAATAACAACACTGCGACTAGCCGAGGATTCGAACCCATGTAGTTTGGCCCTGCTTCGTGGTGAGCGAAAATCACATGATGCCTTAACCCACTGGGCCACACAATCCTACATATTCATACTCAATAATCATGAAAAAGTAAGCATTCACTCTATAATTCCTCAGTATCGTTTAATAATTAATTATTCAATAATCACTCAATAAATCCTGACGAGAATTATACGCATTGTGATAATTAGCGACTCAAGTTAAAAAATGTATTTAATGATTGCTTCATGCTCTCAGTTTACAGGAAAAGAATGAGAATAGTTACTAAGTTTCTTATCTGAAGAACTGGTTAATACGATTTACCATTCCCAGTTCCTACTATCATTAAACTTATTAAACTTTGTATTGTTGATGCAAAATTTGTATTTAATGATGATTTTTACACTCAGAAGTTTGGTATGGCAATGGGAAATCCTCTTTCACCTGTTCTTAGTAATTTATATATGGAATTTTTCGAAACAAGATTGTAACACAATCCTTCCCAATAGAGCTAAGTTGTATAGATATGTTGATGATTTTTGTGCCTTATGCTAAGAATGTAGACATAAACCATTTCCTTGTGCAATTAAATAGCTTAGCTCATTCTATAAATTTACTGTTGAATTCGAAGTAAATAACTCATTGCCCTTCCTAGATGTTTTCATTATTAAGAGTAACATTGATTTAAAATTAAAAATTTACAGAAAACCTACAAATAGTTGTTCCTATGTACACTATTATTCTTCACATCAAGATAGAGTTAAATTGTCGGTTTTCTCTTCAATGTTTTTGAGAGCTTTACGTATTTGTAGTCCAGAGTTCATAGATGAAGAAATCTCTAAAATTTATGAAATAGCAAATGATTTAAAAAAATACCCAAGAAACGTAATTGAAAAATCTTTTAAAATAGCTAGAAATACTTTTACAATCCAAAAGGGACAACCAACCCTTTTCAACCAAAATATGTTAGTTCTCCCTTACCATGAAAACTTGGTTGATATACCTTCCTTTCTTAAAATTTTAATATCAAAGTGGTATTTAAAATCTTGATACAGTAAAAAAGACTTTTGATAAAAATTCTCCCCAAAATGCTGACGGATGTGTCTATAATATTCCCTGTAAAATATGCGATAAAGTTTATTACGGTCAAACCGGTAAAAGTCTTGAACTAAGATTAAAACAACATACATATAGCATTAGAACTGGACAAGATTCTAATGCTCTATTTATTCATGTGAGAGATTTTAATCATCCAATTGATTTTCAAAATGCTGAGAAGGTTGTATCAAGCAAGTCCATGGTTGAGAGGAATATAATAGAATCATGTTTCATAAAAAGTAGTTTTGAAAATAATATGAATATTTCTTTTGGTTTATATAAATTGGATTCATTTATAATTAATAAAATTTGGGAATTTAATGATAAATTGGACTAATGTTAATTCTTGGGAAGAGTTTCAGGTCCTTTCTTATGTTCTCTTCACAGAGTCGTGCGTTGTTACGCTACTGTGAGGGGTAGTCTTTGTTAGTATGATGTGACTGTAGGTGTAGTCTTTTCCCTTGGGACTAAAATGAACACCTACAAAGGCGAACAAAGAGACAAAGAAGCACCTAGGAAAAGAAAATCTTGGTCAGAATATTATATGTTATTCTCTTCTCCCTCTCTCTCTCTCTCACTAAAGAAGAAGGTTAGTTAAGATAAATACTATGCCACAGTCACTAATATACCATCCTGGCCATTCCAGAAAACTTTACAATACAACAGCGATTACACTAGAACTCCATCGAAATGCTTCTCTTCGTGTTCCACTGCATGTTCCTTTAAAGCGACGTTGAATTAACACTTTATATCGACGAGGCGCAATTGATTCCTAGCCACTTGATCTCCTATGTTATACCTAGCCACTTGATCTCCTATGTTATACCTAGCCACTTGATCTCCTATGTTATTCCTAGCCACTTGTTCGCCTATGTTTACTTTAGAACAAGAGTGTGTGTGTACTCACCTATATGTGGTTGCAGGGGTCGATTCATAGCTCCTGGCCCCGCCTCTTCACTGGTAGATACTGATTCACTCTCTCCCTGCTCCATAAGCTTTATCACACCTCTTCTTAAAGCTATGTATGGAACTTGCTTCCACTATTTCACTCTCCAGATTATTCCACTTCTTTACAACTCTAAGGCTAAAGAAATACTTCCTAACATCCCTATGACTCATCTGGGTTTTCAGCTTCCAATTGTTCCTGTATCCCATCTCTGAAACATTCGAGCCCTGTCCACCTTGTCAATTCCTCTTAGTATTTTATACGTTGTTATCATGTCTCCCCCTGTCCTCTAGTGTCATCAGGTTGAGTTCCCTTAACCTCTCCTCATAAGACATACCTCTCAGTTCCGGGACTAAACGTGCTGCAATTTTTTGCACTTTCTCCAATTTCGTGACGTGTTTGACTAGGTGAGGGTTCCACACTGGCGCTGCATACTCCAGTATTGGCCTTACATACACGGTGTACAATGTCATAAATGACTCCTTACTCAGATATGTATGTATGTAAATAAATGGTACAAAATACCGACACAACGGAAAAATAAACACATAAGCAGTATAATGTGATCCTTTATTGACAACGTTTCGCCCACGCAGTGGGCTTTATCGAGTTACAGACAGATCTACCTGGAAAATGAGCAACATGGAGATATATATAGGGTACAGTCAGGTGGAGAATGCTGGGTCAGGTGGAGAAAGCTGCATGTGACAGTCTTAAAAGTATTGTGATAGTTAAAAACATTGTGTGACTTAAAGGACCTGCAGTGTACCATTCTTGAGTTCTAGGTGGGATAGCGTTGAAGAAGTTTCTTGGCAATAGGTTCAGCTATGTTGTAGAAGCCGTTGTTCTGGTTGAAGTTGTTGGATATACAGATGAGTGATGATTCTAAGATTCTTCGGTATTGCGTGTTGTCTTCTCTGGCGATGAGTCTTGCGTTTCTGTAGTTGATTAAATGGTTGTGTAAATTTCGGTGTTGAACACAGGCATTTCTTGAGTCGTCAGATCTGCCTGCGTACTGGTGTTCTGAAATGCGTGTTTGTAGGTCTCTGGATGTTTCGCCAACGTATAATTTGCTACAGCCATTACAAGGGATTGTGTATCCTCCTGGATTGAAGCTTTTCCTGTCTGTTACTGGTAATGTCCTTGATGGTGGTGGATGTGGAGGTGGATACTCGGAATGAGGTCTTAGAAAAAATGTTGGAAACTTGTTTGGAAATGGAGTTGGTGGGAAGGACTATGTATCTCTTCTCAGCAGTGTCTTTTCTGGGTGTGTTGAAGATGTTTAATGCCCGTCGTCTGCAGTCTCTAATGAAGTGACGAGGATAGTGAAGTTTGGAAAAAACTTGTTCAATGAGGGAGCATTCTTCTTCAAGGAACTCACTGCTGCAGATTCTGAGTGCGCGCAGGAAAAAGCCTATAATTACACCACGTTTCAGCAAACTTTTGGACTACCCATGGGATCGCCACTTAGTGCCGTCCTTGCGAACCTATATATGGAACATTTGGAAGCCGAGCGATTTTCCACTATTATTCCCTCTTCTGTCACCTGGCTTCGTTATGTTGACGACATTCTCATCATAACTCCCAGACGCTTCAACGTTCAAGCTCTCCAACAAGAACTCAACCAGGTTGAGCCATCAATCCAGTTTACACTAGAATAAGAAGTCGACAACACTCTTCCTTTCCTTGATGTTCTTCTCTGTAAAGCTGACCATGAACTTCGTTTTAAAGTCTATCGAAAACCTACCAATCAACACGATCTTCTCCACTTCTACTCTCACCACGACACCAAAATTAAACGTGGTGTAATTATAGGCTTTTTCCTGCGCGCACTCAGAATCTGCAGCAGTGAGTTCCTTGAAGAAGAATGCTCCCTCATTGAACAAGTTTTTTCCAAACTTCACTATCCTCGTCACTTCATTAGAGACTGCAGACGACGGGCATTAAACAGCTTCAACACACCCAAGAAGACACTGCTGAGAAGAGATACATAGTCCTTCCCACCAACTCCATTTCCAAACAAGTTTCCAACATTTTTCTAAGACCTCATTCGAGTATCCACCTCCACATCCACCACCATCAAGGACATTACCAGTAACAGACAGGAAAAGCTTCAATCCACGGCAGGGGTATACACAATCCCTTGTAATGGCTGCAGCAAATTATACGTTGGCGAAACATCCAGAGACCTACAAACACGCATTTCAGAACACCAGTACGCAGGCAGATCTGACGACTCAAGAAATGCCTGTGTTCAACACCGAAATTTACACAACCATTTAATCAACTACAGAAACGCAAGACTCATCGCCAGAGAAGACAACACGCAATACCGAAGAATCCTAGAATCATCACTCATCTGTATATCCAACAACTTCAACCAGAACAACGGCTTCTACAACATAGCTGAACCTATTGCCAAGAAACTTCCTCAACGCTATCCCACCTAGAACTCAAGAATGGTACACTGCAGGTCCTTTAAGTCACACAATGTTTTTAACTATCACACTACTTTTAAGACTGTCACATGCAGCTTTCTCCACCTGACCCAGCATTTTCCAGGTAGATCTGTCTGTGACTCGATAAAGCCAACTGCGTGGGCGAAACGTTGTCAATAAAGGATCACATTATACTGCTTATGTGTTTATTTTTCCATGTATGTATGTATGTATGTATGTGTGTGTGTGTGTGTGTGTGTGTGTGTACTCACCTAATTGTACTCACCTAATTGTGGTTGCAGGGGTCGAGACTCAGCTACTGGCCCCGCCTCTTCGCTGTCTGCTACTGGGTCTCCGCTCTCCCTGCTCCATGAGCTTTATCATACCTTGTCTTAAAACTATGTATGGTTCCTGCCTCCACTATATCTTTCTTTAGACTATTCCACTTCCTGACTACTCTGTGGCTGAAGAAATGCTTCCTAACATCCCTTTGACTCATCTGAGTCTTCAGCTTCCAGTTGTGTCCCCTTGTTTCTGTGTTCCCTCTCTGGAACATCCTGTCCCTGTCTACCTTGTCGATTCCCCGCAGTATTTTGTATGTCGTTATCATGTCTCCTCTGACCCTCTTTCCTCCAGTGTTGTTAGTCCTATTTCCCTCAACCTTTCTTCATCGGACAGACCCCTGAGTTGTGGAACTAGCCTTGTCGCAAACCTTTGCACTTTCTCTAGTTTCTTTACGTGCTTGACCAGGTGTGGGTTCCAGACTGGTGCTGCATATTCTAGTATGGGCCTGACGTACACGGTGTACAGTGTCTTGAACGATTCCTTGTTTAGGTAACGGAACGCTAATCTTAGGTTTGCCAGTCGCCCGTATGCTGCCGCAGTTATCTGGTTGATGTGTGCCTCCGGAGACGTACTTGGCGTTATACTCACCCCAAGGTCTTTCTCCTTTGCCGAGGTTTGTAGCCTTTGTCCACCTAGCCTGTACTCTGTCAGCGGTCTTCTTTGTCCTTCTCCGATCTTCATGACTTTGCATTTGGTGGGATTGAATTCGAGAAGCCAGTTGCTAGACCAGATGTCAAGCTTGTCCAGGTCTGTTTGAAGTCCTGCTTGGTCCTCTTCCGATGTGATTCTCCTCATTAATTTCACATCATCTGCGAACAGAGACACTTCTGAGTCTATCCCATCCGTCATGTGTGTGTGTGTGTGTGTGTGTGTGTGTGTGTGTGTGTGTGTGTGTGTGTGTGTGCGTGCGCGCACGTGCGTCTGAGTCTTTGAAAAAAGGGGAGGGGTCACTTTAACACGGTAGACCACGCTACTCTTTTGATTATAATAGAAATATTTCACACCCTATTCCACATTAACATATACTAATATTTAATACTATAATACTTACTGGTGTACACGTGTGTATATGTGCGTGTGCTTCTTTACTAACTTGTCGTTCTTAGAGAACAAAGGGAGGGGGGGGGGTCACTTTATCACGCTAGGCTACGCTACTCTTTTGGAGATTATAGAAATATTTCTCACTAATCCTTATTAATGTATACTAATATTTACTATTATAATACAAGGGGGGGGGGGTCGCTAGGCTACACAACTCTTCTGAAGATTTGAAATCACTTACTAAATATTGTCAAGGTTACTCCTATCTATCTACTGGCACTAAAAGTTAGGGAGAGAGTGATGGTATAGCATACAAGCAGCAGGGCGAGACACTGACACTTTAGACACCAACCAAAAATTGCTGCCACACATAGACAAGTGACGTCGTCTGCACAACAATGGCGGCTCCTGGTGGTGGCTGCTATGATCTTCACTTTGTAACTCCCTCCGTAGATTTTATCATGCATAAAAAACTTGGTATTCACGCTTTTTCCTTTAGTATTATGGTCATAACAAATCTTGACCCATTAAATATGATTGTTTTGATTATTTGTGTCAACACTGCCGCCGGCACTGACCAGCTGATTGCTACCCTCCCTCACACACCTTCCAGTAAAATCACCCACATTCAAATTTAAATTGTAAAATTCTTGATCTTGCCACATTATTCACACTCTAGAAAGCTGTTACATTCTTGTAGGTATGTTCACTGATTCACTCACGTACGATGACCGCTAATAATAACGTAGGACAGCTGCTAGACGCTAAATCCCGGGAGCACTATTAACGATACTGCTTCACGTGTGTGTGTGTGTGTGTGTGCGTATGCGTGCGTGCGTGCGTGCGTTTGCTTGGGCGTATTGCAATTACTAATTTAAAATTCTGTCTGTCCGGGCCTATTTCCTATTCAAAATAAACAAAGTCAACAAGACCCCAGTTATTCATATGCATATATGAACCTGCTTGATTGTATGCATGTATGTATTTATGTATGTATGTGTATGTACGTATGTATGCATGTAAATGTGTGTGTTTTTGTATTTTATGAATGTAAACACAAATACACTCGTGGTTATTTCGCAACATTCGTAATACTCTTAGTGCATTACGGAGGTGTTCGTGTTTTGTAATTAACGCTAATGTAATCAGTCATTTGTCGGCACAATTGAGAGAGAGAGAGAGAGAGAGAGAGAGATAAGGGAGGAGGGAATGGTAAAAGAGTTACTTAGTCATTACATATACCCTGAAAATGACAACTGGGTATTAAATTCTTCTCTCGCTGCCCTAGAACAAAAAAAAATATCACCACTAGTGAGACAGAAACTTAAAATACACACCATAGTCCAGGAAGGAAAGTCATCATGTAAGGTATGGCTGACCGGGCAAGTGGGAGGGCAGGGCCGGTAGGGAGGCTTCAGGATATAAGATATCTCGGGGATATTTTCCAGGAGATGAGAAATAGATATTATCTTTAAGAGGATGGTGGAGGTTGGGCAAGTTGATGGCTCTCTTGGGTAACGCGTTAGATAAAGATGTTAGTCTGGTCGTGTAGATGGCGCCGGCAACGAGGCAAATATCTCTCTCCTGGCTTATTAGACGTAAAACAGGGATAGCTGATAAAACAGTAAGCATGAAAAAAATATTAAAGAAAGGCAAAGAAATAGACA
>WNWK01013171.1:0-56363 GCA_009830355.1 Cherax destructor | reverse complement strand
TGTCAACTGAGTTTCTCGCTGTGTCAGCATTAGTGAATGCGAGTGGAAGGTGGGTGATTAGTGGGTGAGTGCCAGCCCACTTTGTACCCTGTTTCTATTAGCTAGCAAGTCTACCCATTCTCTTTGAATGAGCCTAGAGGGACTCATATATTCTGATTTTTTTTGTAAAAACACTAGTTTTACAATTTTTTTCGAAGGACCTTGGCTCGTAAACACTTATACACTGTAGAATAAGCCTTTGGACCACCATGTGGCTACTTATCCTGTTCGAATGACCAATAATGTGGTTAAATTACATTTGTAAAACACCAACAATTTGTACAGGAACACAGGAAATACAGTACTTATCTTTGTTGCTGGGTCAGCTTTCTGCAGCTGCACCCAGAAAGCTCCTCTGATATGACCCAGTGTGTTCTACCGCCACTTAGCTGTTAGGGACAAGTAAGTATAAAGTGAGTATGTGAATAATTGCCCCTGAGGAGCGTATAGCAATATACATTCAGTAACTGAATACTGAACAATGCTGGGTACTCACTGGGTTGGGCTAAAAAGCCCACGTTTCACCGGGTGTATGACAAATCTGCCCAGAACATACATCAGTTCCTAACTGCACAGTCAACTGAACTTCTAAATGTTTAAGCAGACTTACCTGGGTATGTGTATTGAACCCTTAAGTATCACCCAGAAAACCGCTGTCTTGATTGAAGAATTAGAGTCTTTGAGGAGTGTCACACATCCTAGTCTGGAACTTTGTAAAACTCGCAATGTCACTAAACATTCTTCATCATTTGTCTATTTCCTCATCTCACAATAATGTCATAAGAAGCTGCACACACTTCTTTATATTATTTAATTTGTGTAGATGGAGATTGTCAGTAAGGATGAGGACGCACTGTTCTTTCGTTGTTTAGGTCAATGCAAGCGCTCGTAACAAGCTCCTCAGTCCGAAGTTTACTGCAATCTGATCTATGACTTCCTCCACTGGCCCCAGCTTGCCCTGGCTCGCCCTGGCTCGCCCTGGGCGTCACACGACACACAAAAGAAGTGTCCATCAAGCATGTTTCTTTTGCTTGCCAAACTTCTAAAGGAAGCAATGCAGAATGCTTGATTTCTTGATGTCTGGACTTAGACGACTGTGTATACTATCTTTAACATGGTGCTAAAGTGGGTGTAGGATTTTCATAATTTTCTACTGCTGTAAGAGATTGATTGTCTCTCATTAACCAATCCTAGTTGCAACAGTGGTCAGCCATGATGTATCTTACAAGGAAGTGGCGTGTCTAGTGACTGGTACACTGGTAAAGCATCTGCTTCCAATTACTTGATGCAGAGGCAAACAAGACGCCACTGCCCTTTCTGAGAGGGCTGAAGGGGGCCGATACCCCCCTGGAGAAATTTTTCCACAATCACTGCCACCACCACGAACACCCAGGCATCACTGCCAACACCACCACCCCTGCATCACTGCCGCCACCACCCCTGCATCACTGCCACCACCATCACCCCTGCATCACTGCCACCACCACCACCACTGCATCACTGCCACCATCACCACCACCCCTGCATCACTGCCACCACCACCACCCCTGCATACCTGCCGCTACCACCACCACCCCTGCATCACTGCCACCACCATCACCCCTGCATCACTGCCACCACCACCACCCCTGCATCACTACCACCACCACCACCCTTGCATCACTGCCGCCACTACCACCACCACCACCACGTCACTGCCACCACCACCACGACCCCGGCATCAATGACGCCTCCACCACCACCCCGGCATCAATGCCCCCACCACCACCACCCCTGCATCACTGCCGCTGTCACCACCCTAGCATCACTGCCGCCACCACCACCACCACCACCCCAGCATCACTGCCACCACCACTACCCCTGCATCACTGCCACCAACACCACCACCTCTACATCACTACCACCACAACTATCCAGCATCACTGCCACCACTACCACCCCAGCATCACTGCCGCCACCACCACCCTTTCATCACTGCCACCACCACCTCTCCATCACTACTGCCACCACCACCCCTGCATCACTGCCACCACCACCTCTGCATCACTGCCTCAGCCACCCCTGCATCACTGCCACCACCACCTCTGCATCACTACCACCAACACCCCTCCACAACTGACACCATCACCACCCCTGCATCACTGCCAGCACCACCCCAGTATCACTGCCACCACCACCACCCCAGCATCACTGCCACCACCACCCCTGCATCACTGCAACCACCACCCCTGCATCACTGCCACCACCACCCCTGCATCACTGCCTCCACCACCCTTGCATCACTGCCACCACCACCCCTGCATCACTGCCACCACCACCTCTGCATCACTGCCACCACCACCCCTCCACAACTGCCACCATCACCTCCCCTGCATCACTGCCACCACCCCTGCATCACTGCCACCACCACCTCTGCATCACTGCCACCACCCCTGCATCACTGCCACGACCACCCCTGCATCACTGCCACCACCACCTCTGCATCCCTGCCACCATCACCACCCCTCCACCACTGCCACCATCACCACTTATGCATCACTGCCCGCATCACCCCATCATCACTGCCACCACCACCACCCCAGCATCACTGCCACCACCACCACCCCTGCATCACTGCCACCACGACCTCTGCATCACTGCCACCACCCCTGCATCAATGCCACGACCACCCCTGCATCACATCCACCACCACCTCTGCATCACTGCCACCATCACCACCCCTCCACCACTGCCACCATCACCACCCCTCCACCACTGCCACCATCACCACCCCTGCATCACTGCCAGCACCACCCCAGCATCACTGCTACCACCATCACCTCTGCATCACTGCCACCACCCCTGCATCACTGCCACCACCACCTCTGAATCACTGCCACCATTACCACCCCTCCACCACTTCCACCATCACCATCGCTGCATCACTGCCAGCACCACCCCCGCATCGCTGCCACCACCACCACCACCACAACCTCTGCATCACTGCCACCATCACCACCCCTCCATCACTGCCACCACCACCTAGCATCACTGCCACCACTACCAACCCAACATCACTGCCACCACAACCACACCAGCATCACTGCCACCACCACCCCTGCATCACTGCCACCACCACCCTTGCATCACTGCCACCACCACCCCTGCATCACTGCCACCACCACCTCTGCATAACTGCCACCATCACAACCCTCCACCACTGCCACCATCACCACCCTGCATCACTGCCAGCACCACACCCGCATCGCTGCCACCACCACCACCACCACAACCTCGGCATCACTGCCACCATCACCACCCCTCCATCACTGCCACTACCACCCAGCATCACTGCCACCACCACCACCCCAACATCACTGCCACCACCACCACCCCCGCATCGTTGCCACCCCCACCACTACCACCACCACCACCTCTGCATCACTGCCACCATCACAACCCTTCCACCACTGCCACCATCACCACCCCTCCACCACTGCCACCATCACCACCCCTGCATCACTGCTAGCACCACCCCAGCATCACTGCTACCACTATCACCTCTGCATCACTGCCACCACCCCTGCATCACTGCCACGACCACCCCTGCATCACTGCCACCACCACCTGTGAATCACTGCCACCATCACCACCCCTCCACCACTGCCACCATCACTATCCCTGCCCTGCATCACTGCCAGCACCACCCCCGCATCGCTGCCACCACCACCACCACAACCTCTGCATCACTGCCACCATCACCACCCCTGCATCACTGCCAGCACCACCCCAGCATCACTGCCACCACCACCTCCCCTGCATTACTGCCACCACTACCTCTGCATCACTGCGACCACCCCAGCATCACTGCCACTACCACCACCCCTGCATCACTGCCACCAACTCCCAAGCATCACTTCCACCACCACCACCCCTGTATCACTGCCACCACCTCCCCAGCATCACTACCACCACCACCGCAGCAGCACCACCACCCAAGCACCGTCACCTCCCCAGCACCACCACCACCCCAGCACCACCACCACCTTAGTACCACCCCACCACATCCACTACGACCACGACCCCACCTCCACAGCACCTCCGGCACCTCAACAACACTACCACCCCAGCACCGCCACCTCCACCTCACCACCACTATCCTAGCACTACCACCACCACCCCAGCACCGCCACCACCCCAATTCCACCACCACCTCAGCACCACCACCCCACCACCACGACCACCACTCCAGCACCACCGCCACCTCAACACCACTACCACCACCTCAGCACCGCCACTTCCACCCCACCACCACCACCCTAGCACCGCCACCATCCCAATTCCATCACCACCCCACCACCACCACCCCACCACCACGACCACCACCCCAGCTCCACCCACACCTCAGCACCACCACCACCCCGGCACCATCACCTCCCAGCCACCTCAGTACCCCCACCCCACCACTTCCCCAACACCACCACCACTTCCCCAACACCACCACCACCACCCCAGCACCACTACCACCACCCCCACCAACACCTCTCACCACCACCACCACCACCACCACCCCACCACCACCACCCCACCACCACCACCACCTCACCACCACCACCAAGCACACCACCACAACCTCCACCCCAGCACCACCACCACCATCCCACTACCACCGCCACCACCACACCACAACCACACCAACATCACCACCACCACCCCAGCACCACCACCCCAGCACCGCAGCCCCAGCACTTCCACCTCCACTACACCACCATTAATGCATCCCCTGCAATAATGCCTCATCATGCATCATTACTCATGCATCAATCCCTCCCCAGCATCAATCCCTACCCCTGTATCAATCCCTCCCTCTGCATCAGTACCTCCCTCTGCATCAATCCCTCCCCCTGCATTACTACCTCCCCCTGCATCAATCCCTCCCTTGCATCAATCCTTCCCTCTGCATCAATCCTTCCCCCTGCATCAGTCTCTTCCTCTGCATCAATCCCTCCCCCTGCATCAATCCCTACCCCTGCGTCAATGCCTCCTCTGCATCAATCCCTCCTCCTGCGTCAATGCCTCTCTGCATAAATCCCTCCCCCTGCATCAATCCCTCGACATGCATAAACCCTCCCCCTGCATCAATCCCTCACTTGCATCAATCATTACCTTGCATCAATCCCTCCCTTGCATCAATCCCTCACTTGCATCAATCAATCCCTTGCATCAATCCCTCCCTTGCATCAATCCTTCCTCCTGTGTCAATCCCTCCTCCTGTGTCAATCCCTCTCCTGCACCAATCCTTTCCCCTGCATCAATCCTCCTGAAACAATCCCTTCTCTGCATCAATCCCTCCTTTGCATCAATTCCTCCCCTCCATCAATCCCTCTATCAATCCCTCCACTGTATCAATCCCTCCCTTTCATCAATGCCTCTCCCTGCATCAATCCCTTCCCTGCATCAATTCATCCTCTTTGCATCAATGCCTTCCCCTGCATCAATCCCTCCCCTGCATCAATCCTCCACCTGCATCAATCCCTTCCCCTGCATCAATTCACCCCCTTGCATCAATTCCTCCCCTTTCCATCAAGGCCTCCCCCTGTATCAATCCCTCCCCCACCATCAATCCCTCCTCCTGCATTAATCGTTCTCCCTGCATCAATCTCTCCCTTGCATCAATCTCTCCACCTGCATCAGTCCCTCACCCTGCATCAATACCTCCCCTGCATCAATCCCTCCCCTTCATCAATCCCTCTCATGCATCAGTTCCTCCTGCATCAATGCCTCCCCCTGCATCAATCTATCCCCCTGCACCAATCCCTCCTCCTGCGTCAATGCCTCCTTTTATTTGTATAAATGCCTTTTCGTGCATCAGTACCTCCTGCATCAATGCCTCTTGCATCAATGCCTACTCTACATCAGGGCTTCGTGCATCAGTGCCTCGGGCATCAATGCCTCCTTCTGCATCAATGCCTCCTGCATCAGTGCCTCCCATGAATCAATGCCTCCTGCCTCCCGCTGGTATCGCTGCTTTCCCCTGTTTCTCCTTCCTCTCCCTACCCCCGTGCTACCCACTGCCTCCCCTGCTCTCCCTGTCTCCCCCTGCTTCCCTCTCTTCCTAGCTTTTATCTCTCACTTTTCTCTCATCAAACTTCTTATCTCAACTTCTCCTGGAGATTCTCTCTCTCAGTGTTGCCAGGCACTCTACGGCACACCCGTACACACACACATACATACACACATCGTAAACACGTACATACACACATCGTAAACACGTATATACACATCGTAAACACGTACATACACACATCGTAAACACGTACATACACACATCGTAAACACGTATATACACATCGTAAACACGTCATACACATCTAAAACGTCATACCACATCGTACTATACATCGTAAATACGTGATACACATCGTAAATACGTACATACGACACATCGTAAACGTACATACACACATCGTAAACCGTACATACACACATCGTAAACACGTACATACACACATCGTAAACACGTTCATACACACATCGTAAAACGTCATACTACATACAGCTAATACGTCATAGAACGCAAAGTATATACATCGTAAATACGTAGATAGCACTACAGTAAACATGTACATCACTACACGTAAACTACGTATATACACATCGTAAACACGTACATACACACATCGTAAACACGTTCATACACACATCGTAAACACGTACATATAAACTTCAACACGTACAGACACATTTATATGTATTTATAAGAGGTGCATATAAGTGTTATATCGCCCTCTTTATTAAGTATAATAAGCAAAGTGTTAAGTAACTACAGTGTTAAGTCACTACAGTGTTAACTACAGTGTTAAGTCACTACACTGTTAGGTAACTACAGTGTTAAGTCACTACACTGTTAACTACAGTGTTAAGTAACTATAGTGTTAAATAA
This sequence comes from Cherax destructor, assembly GCA_009830355.1. NCBI lineage: Eukaryota > Metazoa > Arthropoda > Malacostraca > Decapoda > Parastacidae > Cherax > Cherax destructor. The sequence goes on along the minus strand of WNWK01013171.1, from coordinate 49,402 downwards.
CTATAGTGTTAAGTCACTACAGTGTTAAGTAGCTACAGTGTTAAGTCACTACAGTGTTATGTAACTACGGTGTTAAGTCACTACAGTGTTAAGTAACTACAGTGTTAAGTAACTACTGTGTTAAGTCACACTACAGTGCTAAGTCACTTAAGTCACTACATTGTTAAGTCACTTAAGTCACTACAGTAATGAGATTGTTACGTCATTACAGTGTTAAGTCACTACAGTGTTATATCAATACAGTGTTAACTCACTATAGTGTTAAGTCACTACAGTGTTAAGTCACTACAGTGTTAAGTAACTACAGTGTTAAGTAACTACAGTGTTAAATCAGTGTTAAGTCACTACAGTGTTAAGTAACTACAGTGTTAAGTAACTACAGTGTTAAGTCACTACAGTGTTAAGTCACTACAGTGCTAAGTAACTACAGTGTTAAGTCACTACAGTGTCAAGTTAATACAGTGTTAAGTCACTACAGAGTTAAGTCACTACAGTGTTAACTCAATACAGTGTTAAGTCCCTACAGTGTTAAGTAACTACAGTGTTAAGTCACTAAAGTGTTAAGTAACTACAGTGTTAAGTCACTACATTGTTAAGTAACTACAGTTTTAACTAACTACAGTGTTAAGTCACTTAAGTCACTACAGTGTTGTCACTAAAGTCACTACAGTGGCGAGACACTTACGTCACTGCAGTGTTAAGTCACTTAAGTCAGTGTTAAGTAACTACAGTGTTAAGTCACTTAACTCAGTGTTAAGTAACTACAGTGTTAAGTCAGTTAAGTCAGTGTTAAGTAACTACAGTTTTAAGTCAGTACTGTGTTAAGAAACTACAGTGTTAAGTCACTACAGTGTTAAGTAACTACAGTGGTAAGTCACTACAGTGTTAAGTCAATACAGTGTTAAGTCACTACAGTGTTAAGTAACTAAAGTGTTAAGTCACTACAGTGTTAAGTAAGTACCTGGAGTTTACCTGGAGAGAATTCCAGGGGTCAACGCCCTCGCGGCCAGGTCTGTGACCAGGCCTCATGTTGGACCAGAGCCTGATCAACCAGGCTGTTACTGCTGGCCGCACGCAGTCCAACATACGAACCACAGCCCGGCTGATCAGGTACCGACTTGAGGTGCCTGTCCAGTGCCTGCTTGAAGACAGCCAGGGGTTTGTTGGTAATCCCCCTGATGTATGCTGGGAGGCAGTTGAACAATCTTGGGCCCCTGACACTTATTGTGTTGTCCCTCAACGTGCTAGTGGCACCACTGCTTTTCATTGGGGGGATGTTACATCGCCTGCCGAGTCTTTTGCTTTCGTAAGGAGTGATTTTCGTGTGTAAGTTTGGTACTAATCCCTCGAGTATTTTCCACGTGTATATAACAATGTATCTCTCCCGCCTGCGTTCTAGGGAGTACAGGTTTAGAAACTTCAAGTGTTCCCAGTAATTAAGGTGGTTTATCGCAGTTATGCGTGCCGTGAAGGTTCTCTGCACATTTTCAAGGTCAGCAATTTCACCTGCCTTGAAAGGTGCAGTTAGTGTGCAGCAATATTCCAGCCTAGATAGAACAAGCGATGTGTAAAGTGTCAACATGGGCTTTGCATCCCTGGTTTTGAAGGTTCTCATTATCCATCCTGTCATTTTTCTAGCAGATGCGATTGCTACGGTATTATGGTCCTTGAAGGTGAGATCCTCTGACATGATCACTCCCAGGTCTTTGACATTAATTTTTCGCTCTATTGTGTGGTTGGAATTAGTTTTGTACTCCGATGAGATTTTAATTTCCTCACGTTTTCCGTATCTGAGTAATTGAAATTTCTCATCATTGAACTTCATATTGGTAAATTAGACACATATGCAACACTTGGGTATCTTTATTGAGGAAACGTTTCGCCACACAGTGGCTTCATCAGTCCATACAAAGGAGAATCGTGAAAAACAGGAGGAGTATGAGGTGGTCAGTCCCTCAATCTTGAGTCGATGTTGTCAGTCCATCAATCTTGAATAGAATACAACATATGAGCGTAGAGGAAGCTTATATATTGTAGACAGGAGAGGTGCAGCAGTTGTAGGAGGTGTCACATTTGTCCAATGTGGAAGTAGGTCGTGCCCAAGGAATAGGCAAGCGAAGAAATCCCTGTATTAAGATACCAAGATGTTGCAGTGTCAGACAGGATGTAAATGAATGGTTCAGAGAACCGACGAGTTGGTTCTCTGAACCATTCATTTACGAACTTCATATTGTTTTCTGCAGCCCATTTAAAGATTTGGTTTATGTCTGCTTGGAGTCTTGCAGTGTCTTCAACGGTGGACACTGTCATACAGATTCGGGTGTCATCTGCAAAGGAAGACACGGCACTGTGGCTTATATCCCTGTCTATGTCCGAAATGAGGATGAGGAGCAGGATGGGAGCGAGTACTGTGCCTTGTGGAACAGAGCTTTTCACCGTAGCCGCCTCAGACTTTACTCTGTTGACTACTACTCTTTGTTAGGAAATTATAGATCCATCTACCAACTTTTCCTGTTATTCCTTTATCACGCATTTTGTGTGCTATTACACCATGGTCACACTTATCAAAGGCTTTTGCAAAGTCTGTGTATAAAACATCTGCATTCTGTTTGTCTTCTAGAGCATCCAGGACCTTGTCGTAGTGGTCCAGTAGTTGCGACAGACAGGAGCGACCTGCTCTAAACCCATGCTGCCCTGGGTTGTGTAATTGATGGTTATCTAGATGAGTGGCGATCTTGCTTCTTAGAACCCTTTCAAAGATTTTTATGATATGGGACGTTAGCGCTATTGGTCTGTAGTTCTTTGTTATTGCTTTACTGTCCCCTTTGTGGAGTGGGGCTATGTCTGTTGTTTTTAGTAACTGCGGGACGACCCCAGTGTCCATGCTCCCTCTCCATAGGATGTTAAAAGTACGTGATAGGGGGCTTCTTGCAGTTCTTGATGAACACGGAGTTCCATGAGTCTGGGCCTGGGGTGGAGTGCATGGGCATGTCATTTATCGCCTCTTCGAAGTCATGTGGCGGCAGGGTAATGTCAGATAGGCTTGCGTCTACCAGGTTCTGTGGCACTCTCATAAAAAAATCATTTAGGTCTTCAACTTTCAGTCTGGTTAGCGGATCGCTAAAAACTGAGTCATACTGGGACTTTAGTAACTCACTCATTTCCTTGCTGTCATCTGTGTAGGACCCATCTCGTTTTAGTAGGGGCCCAATACTGGATGTTCTCGACTTTGTTTTGGCATAATAAAAGAAATACTTTGGGTTTCTTTCAATTTCATTTATGGCTTTTAGTTCTTCCCGCGTTTCTTGAGTCCTGTAAGATTCCTTTAGTTTTAATTCGATGTTTGTTATTTCTCTGACCAGTGCCTCCCTACGTATTTCAGATATATTGGCCTCTTGTAGCCGCTCTGTTATTCTTTGCCTTCGCCTGTATAGGGAGCGCCTCTCTCTTTCTAGTTTACATTTTCTCCTTCTTTTCCTTAAGGGAATTTGCCGTGAGCAAACCTCAAGTGCCACAGAGTTAATTTGTTCTAGACATAGGTTAGGATCCGTGATGCTTAGGCTATCTTCCCAGTTTATATCATTTAGGACTTGGTTTACTTGGTCCCACCTTATGTTTTTGTTATTGAAGTTGAAATTGGAGAAAGCTCCCTCGCGGCTGATCACATTTTGTCGATCTGAGGCCCCGCGCATACATGTCTGGACCTCTATTATGTTGTGATCTGAGTATATCGTTTTTGATATGATGACATTTCGTATCAGATCATCATTGTTAGTGAAGATGAGGTTCAGCGTATTCTCCAATCTTGTAGGTTCTTCTATTTGCTGGTTTAAGGTGAATTTGGTGCAGAGATTTAAAAGCTCGTGTGTGTGCGAGTTTTCATCTGAGCTGCCTCCTGGTGTTATCTCTGCTACCACATTGTTTACAATATTCCTCCATTTTAGGTGCCTTAGGTTGAAGTCCCCCAGGAGCAAGATGTTGGGGACAAGGGCTGGAAGGTTTTCCAGACATTGGTCAATTTTCAGAAGCTGTTCCTGGAATTGTTAAGACGTTGCATCCGGAGGCTTGTATACAACCACGATGATCAGGTTTTGATTCTCGATCTTTACTGCAAAAACTTCAACTACATCATTTGAGGCATTTAGTAGTTCTGAACATACAAGTGACTCTGTGATATACAGGCCAACCCCCCCCCCCCCTCCCTTTTGCCTGTTCACTCTGTCACATCTGTATAGGTTGTAGCCCGGGATCCATATTTCATTGTCCAAGTGATCCTTTATGTGGGTCTCTGTGAAAGCCGCAAACATAGCATTTGACTCTGTAAGCAGTCCACGGATGTAAGGTATCTTGTTGTTTGTTCCTGGCTTGAGACCCTGTATATTTGCAAAGATGAATATCGTTGAATTGGTGGTATGGGGATGGGGTCCTTTTTTCCTGGCACTAATGTCTGTTGTTCTGGAGTGGAGGCCATTGACTGTGATTCCACTCCAGAAATGATTGCAGTTGGTGTACGATTTCTGTCATTTCCTGCCAGTTTTTTTTTCCTTCCTGGCGCTAAAAAACCTCTCTCTCTGAAGTGGCTTTGGCTACCCAGGTTTTCCCATGGTCTGGATGTTCTGTGTCGTCTTGTACCTTTTAGGTGGTGTGCCTGGCAATATAGGTTATAGAACTGTCTTTTCTGAACTGATGAGTGACACATTTCAGGGTGGTTGCATTTTCCTGTTGTCATATGGGCACGGCATTTTCTGGGGTGGTCAGTGTTAAGTAACTACAGTGTTAAGTCACTACACTGTTAAGTCAATACAATGTTAAGTAACTACAGTGTTAAGTCAGTGTTAATAATTACAGTGTTAAGTCAATACAGTGTTAAGTAACTACAGTGTTAAGTCACTACAGTGTAAAGTAACTACAATGTTAAGTCACTACACTGTTAAGTCAATACAGTGTTAAGTAACTACAGTGTTAAGTCAGTGTTAATAATTACAGTGTTAAGTCAATACAGTGTTAAGTAACTACAGTGTTAAGTCACTACAGTGTTAAGTAACTACAATGTTAAGTCACTACACTGTTAAGTCAATACAGTGTTAAGTCATTGTTAATAATTACACTGTTAAGTCAATACAGTGTTAAGTAACTACAATGTTAAGTCACTACACTGTTAAGTCAATACAGTGTTAAGTAACTACAGTGTTAAGTCATTGTTAATAATTACAGTGTTAAGTCAATACAGTGTTAAGTCACTACAGTGTTAAGTCACTTACGTGTTAAGTCACAGTTTAGTGTTAGAATCACTTTACAGTGTTAAGTCACTATCATGTTAAGTCACTATAGTGTCAAGTCACTACAGTGTTAAGTACTACATGTTAATCACTCAGTGTTAGAATTACAGTTTAAGTCACTACAATGTTAAGGTCACTACAGTGTTAAGTACTAAGTGTTAAGTCACTACAGTGTCAGTAAGTCACTATAGTGTTAGAAGTCAATACAGTGTTAAGTCACTACAGTGTTAAGTAACTACAGTGTTAAGTAACTACAGTGTTAAGTCACTACAGTGTTAAGTAACTACAGTGTTAAGTCACTACAGTGTTCAAGTCACTGCAGTGTTAAGTCTACTGTAGTCACTGCAGTGTTAAGTCATAAGTGTTAAGTCACTACAGTGTTAAGTCAATACAGTGTTAAGTCCACGTATCAGTGTTAAGTCACTAAGTGTTAAGTCACTACAGTGTTAATTACTACAGTGTTAAGTCACTTAAGTCACTACAGTGTTAGGTCACTTAAGTCACTACAGTGTTAAGTCACTAGTGTTAAGTCACTACAGTGTTAAGCACTGCTACCAGTGTTAAGTCACTATATAGTGTAAGTCAGTGTTAAGTCACTACACTGTTACGTCACTATCAGTGTTAGTCACTTAGTCATACTACAGTGTTAAGTCTCTACAGTGTTAAGTCATAGTGTTAAGTCACTATAGGTCAAGTCACTACAGTGTAATCACTACAGGTTAAGTCACTACAGTGTTAAGTCACTAAGTAAGTCACTACATGTTAAGTCACAAAGTCTAGTCATAGTGTTAAGTCACTGTAGCAGTGCATTAAGTGACTTACTATCATAAGTGTTAAGTCACTATAGTGTCATCACTACAGTGTTTCACTACAGTGTTAAGTCACTTCACTGTTAGTTAAGTCCTTAGTGTTAATTACTGTTATGTTAAGTCACTATAGTGCAATACTAAGTGTTAAGTCACTACATTGTTAAGTACTTAGTGTTAGAATACTTTAGTGTTAAGTCACTACAGGTTAAGTCACTAAGGTTAAGTCACTTTAGTCAGTTAAGTCACTTTAGTGTTAAGTCACTTAGTGTTAAGTCACTAAGTGTCAAGTCACTACAGTGTTAAGTACTACAGGTTAAGTCACTTACACTGTTAAGTCAAGTAAGTCACTTTGTCATGCAGTTTTCCTTCCTGGCTAAGTCTCTAGTGTTCAAGTCCATCTGATGTTTGGTCTCTGACCTTTAGGTCCTGCAATTAGGTTAAGAACTGTCTTTAACTATAGTGACAATTTCAGGTGATTCATTTCTGTTGTCATATGGGCTACGGCATTTTCTGGTGTCAGTGTTGTAACTACAGTGTTAAGTCACTACATGTTAAGTCATAAATGTTAGTAACTACAGTGTTAAGTCAGTATCAGTGTTAAGTCATACGTGTTAAGTACTACAGTGTTAAGTCACTAAGTGTAGTAACTCATGTTAAGTCACTACATGTTAAGTCAATACAGTGTTAAGTACTACAGTGTTAAGTCATATAATAGGTAAGTCAATACAGTGTTAAGTACTACAGTGTTAAGTCACTACAGTGTTAAGTCTACAATGTTAAGTCACTACACTGTTAAGTCAAACAGTGAGTTTAATTCACTATCAACGTGTTAAGTACTACAATGTTAAGTACTACATGTATAGTGTTAAGTAACTACAGTGTTAAGTCATTTAATATAGTGTTAAGTCATACATGTAGTAATAGTTAAGTAACTACAGTGTTAAGTAACTACAGTGTTAAGTAACTACAGTGTTAAGTCTACAGTGTTGGAACTAACTGTTAAGTCAATACAGTGTTAAGTCACTAAGTGTTAAGTAACTAAGTGTTAATAACTACAGTGTTAAGTCAAACTACAATGTTAAGTCACTAGTGTTAAGTACTTAGTGTTAAGTACTAGTGTTAAGTCACTACAGTGTTAGGTAAATACAGTGTTAAGTCACTACAGTGTTAAGTAACTACAATGTTAAGTCACTACAGTGTTAAGTAACTACAGTGTTAAGTAACTACAGTGTTAAGTCACTACAGTGTTAAGTATGCAGTGTTAAGTTAGTGTTAATAATTGCAGTGTTAAGTCAATACAGTGTTAAGTCACAACAGTGTTAAGTTAATACAGTGTTAAGTCACTACAGTGTTAAGTCACTACAGTGTTAAGTAACTACAGTGTTAATTAACTACAGTGTTAAGTCCCTTAAGTCACTACAGTGTTGTCACTTAAGTCACTACAGTGTTGTCACTTAAGTCACTACAGTGTTGAACCACTTACGCTACTGCAGTGTTAAGTCACTTAAGTCACTACAGTGATAAGTCAGTACAGTGTTAAGCCACTTACGTCACTTCAGTGTTAAGTCACTTAAGTCACTACAGTGATAAGTCTCTACAGTGTTAAGTAACTTAAGTCACTACAGTGTTAGGTCACTTAAGTCACTACAGTGTTAAATCACTAGTGTTAAGTCACTACAGTGTTAAGTCACTACACCGTTAAGTCACTACACTGTTAAGTCACAACACTGTTAAGTCACTACACTGTTAAGTCACTACACTGTTCAGTCACTAGTCATTATAGTGTTAAGTCTCTACAGTGTTAAGTCACTATAGTGTTAAGTCACTATAGTGTCAAGTCACTACAGTGTTAAGTCACTACAGTGTTAAGTCACTTCACTGTTAAGTCACAAAAGTCTCTATAGTGTTAAGTCACTACAGTGTTAAGTCTCTATATTGTTAAGTCACTATAGTGTCAAGTCACTACAGTGTTAAGTCACTACATTGTTAAGTCACTTTAGTGTTAAATTACTTTAGTGTTAAGTCACTATAGTATAAAGTCACTACAGTGTTAAGTCACTACAGAGTTAAGTCACTACACTGTTAAGTCAGTAAAGTCACTATAGTGTTAAGTCACTACAGTGTTAATTCACTATAGTGTTAAGTCACTATAATGTTAAGTCACTACAGTGTCAAGTCACTACAGTGTTAAGAAACTACAGTGTTAAGTCACTACAGTGTTAAGTCACTACAGTGTTAAGTCACTACAGTGTCAAGTCACTACAGTGTTAAGTCACTACAGTGTTAAGTCACTACAGTGTCAAGTCACTACAGTGTTATGTCAGTATAGTGTCAAGTCACTATAGTTTAAGTCACTATACTGTTAAGTCACTGTACTGTTAGGTCACTATACTGTTAAGTCACTATAGTGTCAAGTCACTACAGTGTTAATTCACTATAGTGTTAACTCACTATAGTGTCAAGTCACTGTAGTGTTAAGTCACTACAGTGTTTAGTCATTACAGTGTTAAGTTACTATAGTGTTAAGTCACTATAGTGTTAGTCACTGTAGTGTCAAGTCACTACAGTGTTACGTCACTATAGTGTTAGTCACTGTAGTGTCAAGTCACCACAGTGTTAAGTCACTACAGTGTTAAGTCACTATAGTGTTAAGTCACTATAGTGGCAAGTCACTATAGTGTTAAGTCACTACAGTGTTAAGTCACTACAGTGTTAAGTCATTATAGTGACTTAACTAACTGTAGTGCAAGTCACATAACACTGTAGTTACTTAACACTGCAGTGACTTAACACTAAAGTGACTTACCACTAAAGTGACTTAACACTGTAGTGACTTAACACTAAGTGATTCACTGTAGTGACTAACATGTAGTGACTTTAAGTCACTATAGTGTTAAGTCACTACAGTGTTAAGTTACTATAGTGTTAAGTCACTATAGTGTCAAGTCACTACAGTGTTAAGTCACTACAGTGTTAAGTCACTTTAGTGTTAAGTCACTTTAGTGTTAAGTCACTTCAGTGTTAAGTCACTATAGTGTCAAGTCACTACAGTGTTAAGTCACTACAGAGTTAAGTCACTACACTGTTAAGTCAGTAAAGTCACTATAATGTTAATTCACTACAGTGTTAAGTCACTATAGTGTTAAGTCAGTATAGTGTCAAGTCACTATAGTGTTAAGTCACTATACTGTTAAGTCACTATAGTGTTAAGTCACTATACTGTCAAGTCACTACAGTGTTAAGTCACTATAGTGTTAAGTCACTATAGTGTTAACTCACTATAGTGTCAAGTCACTGTAGTGTTAAGTCACTTCAGTGTTTAGTCATTACCGTGTTAAGTCACTATAGTGTCAAGTCACTACAGTGTTAAGTCACTATAGTGTTTAGTCATTACAGTGTTGTCACTATAGTGTTAAGTCACTATAGTGTCAAATCACTACAGTGTTAAGTCACTATAGTGTTACGTCACTATAGTGTTAACTCACTATAGTGTCAAGTCACTACAGTGTTAAGTCACTACAGTGGTAAGTCACTATAGTGTTAAGTCACTACAGTGTCAAGTCACTACAGTGTTAAGTCACTACAGAGGTAAGTCACTATAGTGTTAAGTCAGTATAGTGTCAAGTCACTATAGTGTTAAGTCACTATACTGTTAAGTCACTATAGTGTTAAGTAACTATAGTGTCAAGTCACTACAGTGTTTAGTCATTACAGTGTTGTCACTATAGTGTCAAGTCACTGTAGTGTTAAGTCACTACAGTGTTAAGTCAGTATAGTGTCAAGTCACTATAGTGTTAAGTCACTATACTGTTAAGTCACTATAGTGTTAAGTAACTATAGTGTCAAGTCACTACAGTGTTTAGTCATTACAGTGTTGTCACTATAGTGTTAAGTCACTATAGTGTCAAGTCACTACAGTGTTAAGTCATTTAAGTCATTACAGTGTTAAATCACTAGTGTTAAGTCACTACAGTGTTATGTCATTTAAGTCATTACAGTGTTAAATTACTAGTGATAAGTCACTATAGTGTTAAGTCACTATAGTGTCAAGTCACTATAGTGTCAAGTCACTATAGTGTCAAGTCACTATAGTGTTAAGTCACTACAGTGTTAAGTCACTACAGTGTTAAGTCACTATAGTGACCTAACTAACTATATTGTCAAGTCACTACAGTGTTAAGTCACTATAGTGTTAGTCACTGTAGTGTCAAGTCACTACAGTGTTAAGTCACTACAGTGTTAAGTCACTACAGTGTTACGTCACTACAGTGTTAAGTCACTACATTGTTAAGTCACTACAGTGTTAAGTAACTAGTGTTAGGTCACTACAGTGTTAAGTCACTACAGTGTTAAGTCACTACAGTGTTAAGTCACTACAGTGTTAAGTCACTACAGTGTTAAGTCACTACAGTGTTAAGTAACTACAGCGTTAAGTAACTACATGTTAAGTCACTACAGTGTTAAGTCACTACAGTGTTAAGAAATATCACGATAATATGAACTACTGCTTCTTCTTTTTCTTATTCTAAATCTTATTTCATATTCGCATTCCTTTATTTATGTTCATTTCCAAGACCAAGTGTTTACAGTGAAACATATAGGTGAACAGTATTTGGATAAGGGTAAAGAGGTTTTTGTGGCATTTATGGATTTGGAAAAGGCGTATGATAGGGTGGATAGGGAGGCAATGTGGCAGATGTTGCAGGTGTATGGAATAGGAGGAAGGTTACTGAAAGCAGTGAAGAGTTTTTATGAGGATAGTGAGGCTCAGGTTAGAGTGTGTAGGAGGGAGGGGGACTATTTCCCAGTAAAAGAGGGCCTTAGACAAGGATGTGTGATGTCACTGTGGTTGTTCAATATATTTATAGATGGAGTTGTAGGAGAAGTGAATGCGAGGGTCTTGGCAAGAGGTGTGGGGTTAAAAGATAAAGAATTAAATGCAAAGTGGGAGTTGTCACAGTTGCTTTTTGCTGATGATACTGTGCTTTTGAGAGATTCTGAAGAGAAGTTGCAGAGGTTGGTGGATGAATTTGGTAGGGTGTGTAAAAGAAGAAAATTGAAAGTGAATATGGGAAAGAGTAAGGTAAGAATAGGTGACTAAAGATTGGATATCAGATTGGAGGGAGAGAGTATGGAGGAGGTGAATGTATTCAGATATTTGGGAGTGGACATGTCAGCAGATGGGTCTATGAAGGATGAGGTGAATCATAGAATTGATGAGGGGAAAAGGGTGAGTGGAGCACTTCGGAGTCTGTGGAGACAAAGAACTTTGTCCATGGAAGTAAAGAGGGGAATGTATGAGAGTATAGTTATACCAACACTCTTATATGGTGTGAAGCATTGGTGATGAATGTTGCAACGAGGAGAAGGCTGGAGGCAGTGGAGATGTCATGTCTGAGGTCAATGTTTGGTGTGAATATAATGCAGAGAATTCGGAGTTTGGAAATTAGGAGGAGGTGCGGGATTACCAAAACTATTATCCAGAGAGCTGAGGAGGGGTTGTTGAGGTGATTTGTACATGTAGGGAGAATGGAACGAGACAGAATAACTTCGAGAGTGTATAAATCTGTAGTGGAAGGAAGACGGGGTAGAGGTCGGCCTAGGAAAGGTTGGAGGGAGGGGGTAAAGGAGGTTTTGTGTGTGAGGGGCTTGGACTTCCAACAATCATGTGTGAGCGTATTTGATAGGAGTGAATGGAGACAAATGGCTTTTAATACTTGACGTGCTGTTGGAGTGTGAGCAAAGTAACATTTATGAAGGGATTCAGGGAAACCGGCAGGCCGGTCTTGAGTCCTGGAGATGGGAAGTACAGTGTCTGCACTCTGAAGGAGGGGTGTTAATGTTGCAGTTTTATAACTGTAGTGTAAAGCACCCCTCTGGCAAGACAGTGATGGAGTGAATGATGATGCAAGTTTTTCTTTTTCGGGCCACCCTGCCTTGGTGGGAATCGGCCGATGTGTTAATAAAAAAAAAATCTTTCATTAATGTTCATTGCCTTTATTTATGTTCATTTCCTTCATTAATGTCCATTTCCTTCATCAATGTTCATTTCCTTCATTTATGTTCATTTCCTTCATTTATGTTCATTTCCTTCATCAATGTTCATTTCCTTCATTTATGTTCATTTTCTTAATTTATGATTATTTCCTTCATTTACGTTATTTTCCTTCATTTATGTTCATATCCTTCATTAATGTTTATTTCCTTCATTAATGTTCATTTCCTTCATTAATGTTCATTTCCTTTATTTATGTTAATTTCCTTCATTTATGTTCATTTCCTTCATTAATGTTCATTTCCTTCATTAATGTTCATTTCCTTCATTAATGTTCATTTCCTTCAGTAATGTTCATTTCCTTCAGTGATGTTCATTTCCTTAATTTACGTTTATTTCCTTCATTAATGTTCATTTCCTTAATTAATGTTCATTTCCTTCATTTATGTTCATTTCCTTCATTTACGTTCATTTCCTTCATCAATGTTCATTTCCTTCATCAATGTTCATTTCCTTCATTTATGTTCATTTTCTTCATTTATGTTCATTTCCTTCATTTACGTTCATTTCCATCATTTATGTTCCTTTACTTCATTAATGTTCATTTCCATAATTTATGTTCATTTCCTTTATTTATGTTCATTTCCTTCATTAATGTTCATTTCCATCATTAATGTTCATTTCCTATATTTATGTTCATTCCCTTAATTAATGTTCATTTCCTTCATTAATGTTCATTTCTTTATTTATGTTCATTTCCTTCATTAATGTTCATTTCCATCATTATTGTTCATTTCCTTTATTTATGTTCATTTCCTTTATTTATGTTCATTTCCTTCTTTAATGTTCATTTCCTTCATTAATGTTCATTTCCTTTATTTATGTTCATTCCCTTAATTAATGTTCATTTCCTTCATTAATGTTCATTTCCTTTATTTATGTTCATTTCCTTCATTAATGTTCATTTCCATCATTATTGTTCATTTCCTTTATTTATGTTCATTTCCTTTATTTATGTTCATTTCCTTCATTAATGTTCATTTCCATCATTATTGTTCATTTCCTTCAATAATGTTCATTTCCTTTATTTATGTTCATTTCCTTCATTAATGTTCATTTTCTTCATTTATGTTCATTTCCTTCATCAATGTTCATTTCCTTCATTTATGTTCATTTTTTTTCATTTATGTTCATTTCCTTCATTTATGTTAATTTCCTTCATTTATGTTCATTTCCTTCATTAATGTTCATTTCCATCATTAATGTTCATTTCCTTCATTTATGTTAATTTCCTTCATTTACATGCATTTCCTTCATTTATGTTCATTTCCTTCATTTACGTTCATTTCCATCATTTATGTTCCTTTACTTCATTAATGTTCATTTCCATAATTTATGTTCATTTCCTTTATTTATGTTCATTTCCTTCATTAATGTTCATTTCCATCATTAATGTTCATTTCCTTTATTTATGTTCATTCCCTTAATTAATGTTCATTTCCTTCATTAATGTTCATTTCCTTTATTTATGTTCATTTCCTTCATTAATGTTCATTTCCATCATTATTGTTCATTTCCTTTATTTATGTTCATTTCCTTTATTTATTTTCATTTCCTTCATTAATGTTCATTTCCTTCATTAATGTTCATTTCCTTTATTTATGTTCATTCCTTAATTAATGTTCATTTCATTCATTAATGTTCATTTCCTTTATTTATGTTCATTTCCCTCATTAATGTTCATTTCCATCATTATTGTTCATTTCCTTTATTTATGTTCATTTCCTATATTTATGTTCATTTCCTTCATTAATGTTCATTTCCATCATTATTGTTCATTTCCTTCAATAATGTTCATTTCCTTTATTTATGTTCATTTCCTTCATTAATGTTCATTTCCTTCCTTTATTTTCATTTCCTTCATCAATGTTCATTTCCTTCATTTATGTTCATTTTCTTCATTTATGTTCATTTCCTTCATTTATGTTCATTTCCTTCATTTACGTTCATTTCCTTCATTTATGTTCATTTTTTTTTATTTTTTATTAACACATCGTCCGATTCCCACCAAGGCAGGGTGGCCCGAAAAAGAAAAACTTTCATCATCATTCACTCCATCACTGTCTTGCCAGAAGGGTGATTTACACTACAGTTATAAAACTGCAACATTTACACCCCTCCTTCAGAGTGCCGGCACTGTACTTCCCATCTCCAGAACTCAAGTCCGGCCTGCCGGTTTCCCTGAATCCCTTCATAAATGTTACTTTGCTCACACTCCAACAGCACGTCAAGTATTAAAAACCATATGCCTCCATTCACTCCTATCAAATACGCTCACACATGCTTGCTGGAAATCCAAGCCCCTCGCACACAAAACTTCCTTTACCCCCTCCCTCCAACCTTTCCTAGGCCGACCCCTACCCCGCCTTCCCTCCACTACAGATTTATACACTCTCGAAGTCACTCTGTCTCGTTCCATTCTCTCTACATGTCCAAACCACCTCAACAACCCCTCCTCAGCTCTCTGGACAATCGTTTTGGTAATCCTGCACCTCCTCCTAATTTCCAAACTCCGAATTCTCTGCATTATATTCACACCACACATTGACCTCAGACATGACATCTCCACTGCCTCCAGCCTTCTCCTCGTTGCAACATTCATCACCCATGCTTCACACCCATATAAGAGCGTTGGTATAACTATACTCTCATACATTCCCCTCTTTACTTCCATGTTCATTTCCTTCATTAATGTTCATTTCCTTCATTTACGTTCATTTCCTTCATTAATGTTATTTCCTTCATTTACGTTCATTTCCTTCATTAAAGTTCATTTCCTTCATTAATGTTCATTTCCTTCATTAATGTTCTTTTCCTTCATTTATGTTCATTTCCTTCATTAATGTTCATTTCCTTTATTTATGTTCATTTCCTTCATTAATGTTCATTTCCTTCATTTATGTTCATCTCCTTCGTTAATGTTCATTTCCTTCATTAATGTTCATTTCCTTCATTAATGTTCATTTCCTTTATTAATGTTCATTTCCTTCATTTACGTTCATTTCCTTCATTTATGTTCATTTCCTTCATTAATGTTCATTTCCTTCATTTACGTTCATTTCCTTCATTATTGTTATTTCCTTCATTAATGTTCATTTCCTTCATTAATGTTCTTTTCCTTCATTTATGTTCATTTCCTTCATTAATGTTCATTTCCTTTATTTATGTTCATTTCCTTCATTAATGTTCATTTCCTTATTTAATGTTCATTTCCTTCATTAATGTTCATTTCCTTCATTAATGTTCATTTCCTTTATTTATGTTCATTTCCTTCATTAATGTTCATTTCCTTCAATAATGTTCATTTCCTTCATTAATGTTCATTTCCTTCATTAATGTTCATTTCCTTCAGTAATGTTCACTTCCTTCATTAATGTTCATACATTCTTCATTATTTTCACTGCGACTTATAAGTTGTATGGTATCAAAGATGGTAATTCCTCCCTGGTATCTTTCAAGCAGTTACTTGAGTTCTATCTACGCTGGTTCAAGTCCTAGCTGTTGGTTCTGGTGCTAGCTGCTGGTTCTGGTGCTAGCTGCTGGTTCTAGTGCTGCTGCTGGTTCCAGTGCTGCTTCTTGTTCTCGTGTTGCTGTTGGTTCTAATGCTAGCTGCTGGTTCTAGTGCTGCTGCTGGTTCTAGTGCTAGCTGCTGGTTCTAGTCCTAGCTGCTGGTTCTAGTGCTGTTGCTGCTGGTTCCAGTGCTGCTGCTTGTTCTCGTGTTGCTGTTGGTTCTAATGCTAGCTGCTGGTTCTAGTGCTGCTGCTGGTTCTAGTGCTGCTGCTGGTTCTCGTGCTGCTGCTGCTGGTTCTAGTGCTAGCTGCTGGTTCTAGTGCTGGCTGCTGGTTCTAATGCTGCTGCTTGTTCTCGTGTTGCTGCTGGTTCTAATGCTAGCTGCTGGTTCTAGTGCTGCTGTTGGTTCTCGTGCTGCTGTTGGTTCTAGTGCTAGTTGCTGGTTCTAGTGCTAGCTGCTGGTTCTAGTGCTGCTGTTAGTTCTCGTGCTGCTGTTGGTTTTAGTGCTAGTTGCTGGTTCTAGTGCTAGCTGCTGGTTCTAGTGCTGCTGCTGGTTCTCGTGCTGCTGCTGGTTCTAGTGCTGCTGCTGGTTCTAGTGCTAGTTGCTGGTTCTAGTGCTGCTGCTGGTTCTAATCCTAACTGCTGGTTCTCGTGCTGCTGATGCTTGTTCTAGTGCTGCTGCTGGTTCTAGTGATGCTGCTGGTTCTAATCCTAGCTGCTGGTTCTCGTGCTAGTTGCTGGTTCTAGTGCTGCTGCTGGTTCTCGTGTTGCTGCTGGTTCTAGTGCTAGCTGCTTGTTCTAGTGCTAGTTGCTGGTTCGAGTGCTGCTGCTGGTTCTCGTGTTGCTGCTGGTTCTCGTGCTGCCCTCGTTCTAGTGTTAGCTGCTGGTTCTAGTGCTAGCTGCCGGTTCTAGTGCTGCTGCTGGTTCTAATGCTGCTGCTTGTTCTCGTGTTGTTGCTGGTTCTAGTGCTAGCTGCTGGTTCTAGTGCTGGCTGCTGGTTCTAATGCTGCTGCTTGTTCTCGTGTTGTTGCTGGTTCTAATGCTAGCTGCTGGTTTTAGTGCTGATGTTGGTTCTCGTGCTGCTGTTGGTTCTAGTGCTAGTTGCTGATTCTAGTGCTAGCTGCTGGTTCTAGTGCTGCTGCTGGTTCTCGTGGTGCTGCTGGTTCTAGTGCTGCTTCTGGTTCTAGTGCTAGTTGCTGGTTCTAGTGCTGCTGCTGGTTCCATTCCTAGCTGCTGGTTCTCGTGCTGCTGCTGGTTCTAGTGCTGCTGCTGGTTCTAGTGCTGCTGCTGGTTCTAGTGCTGCTGCTGGTTCTAGTGCTGCTGCTGGTTCTAGTGCTAGCTGCTTGTTCTAGTGCTAGTTGCTGGTTCTAGTGCTGCTGCTGGTTCTCGTGTTGCTGCTGGTTCTCGTGCTCCCATAGTTCTAGTGTTAGCTGCTGGTTCTAGTGCTAGCTGTTGGTTCTAGTGCTAGCTGCTGGTTCTAGTGCTGCTGCTGGTTCTATTGTTGCTGTTGGTTCTAATGCTAGCTGCCGGTTCTAGTGCTGCTGCTGGTTCTCGTGCTGCTGTTGGTTCTAGTGCTAGTTGCTGGTTCTCGTGCTAGCTTCTGGTTCTAGTGCTGCTGCTGGTTCTAGTGCTGCTGCTGGTTCTCGTGCTGCTGCTGGTTCTGGTGTTGCTGCTGGTTCTAGTGCTGCTGCTGGTTCTAGTGCTAGCTGCTTGTTCTAGTGCTAGTTGCTGGTTCTAGTGCTGCTGCTGGTTCTCGTGTTGCTGCTGGTTCTCGTGCTGCCCTGGTTCTAGTGTTAGCTGCTGGTTCTAGTGCTAGCTGCTGGTTCTAGTGCTGCTGTTGGTTCTAGTGCTGCTGCTGGTTCTAGGGCTGCTGCTGGTTCTAGTGCTGCTGCTGGTTCTAGTGCTAGCTGCTTGTTCTAGTGCTAGTTGCTGGTTCTAGTGCTGCTGCTGGTTCTCGTGTTGCTGCTGGTTCTCGTGCTGCCCTGGTTCTAGTGTTAGCTGCTGGTTCTAGTGCTAGCTGCTGGTTCTAGTGCTGCTGTTGGTTCTAGTGTTGCTGCTGGTTCTAATGCTAGCTGCTGGTTCTAGTGCTCGCTGCTGGTTCTCGTGCTGCTGTTGGTTCTAGTGCTAGCTGCTGGTTCTAGTGCTAGCTGCTGGTTCTAGTGCTAGCTGCTGGTTCTGGTGCTAGCTGCTGGTTCTAGTGCTGCTGCTAGTTCTAGTGCTGCTAGTGGTTCTAGTGCTAACTGCGATAAACCCGAAAGGGTACACTTTAATTTGTTTTTTATTATAACTTTCATTTGCGCTCTTGACCTGTTTTCTGGAAAATATTTCTTGGTAACACGTTAATTAAGATCAATAGTGTCCCTGAGGGACTGAACACCCTTCAGCTACTTCCTTAAGTCGTCTGTCTTTATGAAAAACAGCTGTCAAATCTGCCCAGCCTGCTCCTCCCAGCTGCACCTGCTGGATCCTGCCCATAACTATCTCGAGTCTACCTGAAGGGTGTTCCGGGGGTCAACGTCCCCGCGGCTCTGTCCTTGACCAGGCCTCCCGGTGGATCAGGACCTGATCAACCAGGCTGTTACTGCTGGCCGCACGTAGTCCAACGTACGAACCACAGCCCGGATATTCATATACTGACTTTAGGTATCTGTCCAGATACCTAGGCAACTTGGGTAATTCCCTTAAGCCTGTTGGGAACCTGTTGAACAGTCTTGAGCCCCGACACTTATTATGTTCTCTCTTAATGTGCCAATGGCGATCCTACTTTTCATTGGTGGTGCCCTTTCTTTTGCTTTCGTGGGGAGTGATTTCTGTGTGCAGATTTGGGACCAGGACCTTTAGGATTTTCCAGGTGTATAGTATGATGAATATCAAAAGGTATACAATACCGACAGGTTGGTAAGTAAGACACATAGGCAACAGTTAGGTAACTTTATTCCGAAACGTTTCGCCTACACAGTAGGCTTCTTCAGTCGAGTACAGAAAGTAGGCAGGAGCAGTAGAGATGTGAGAGGGATGTGACCTCTCAGTGATCACATTCTTTCTTCTACCACTCTACACCTCTCCTGCCCACACTCTACACCTCTCCTGCCCACACTATATAAGTCGCTTGATCTTCACATTGTTTCAGACTATGAAACAGAACTCTTCTCCAGGCTGAGGGACTGACCACCTCAGATCAAGGCTGATGGACTGATTATATCGTCTTCACATCTCCACTGCTCCTGCCTACTTTCTGTACTCGACTGAAGAAGCCAACTGTGTAGGCGAAACGTTTTGGAATAAAGTTGCCTAACTTCTCTATGTGTAGATTATGATGATTCTCTCTCGCCTGCGCTTCAGTGAGTACAAGTCAAGTGCTTCCACGCGTTCCCTGTAGTTAAGGTGTTTGACGGAACTTATATGTGCAGTAAAGGTTCTCTGTACATTCTCTAGATCTGCGATTTCACCTGCCTTGAATGGAAATTTAATTTACAGCAGTATTCCAGCCTAGAGAGAACAAATGATTTAAAAAGGATCATCATTTGCTTGGCATCCCTTGTTTTAAAGGTTCTCATTAACCTTCCTATCATTTTCTTCGTAGATGTGATAGTGACACTTGTGATCCCTGAAGGTGAGATCCTCTAACAATAATACCACTCCCAGGTCCTTCACACTACTTTTCCTGTCGAGTCTCTGCTAAATCTTTCTGGATCAATATCATTATCTTTCTGGAATAGTATCATTATCGTGCTATCTGTTCCAGCTTCGCCATGCACCCGGCTATGGTCTTCGTGTCAAGAGAGTAGAAGTCTTCTATCCACCTGGAGAGAGGCTGCCTGTGCCAGCTGAAGTCAGGATGAAGGCTGCCCTCCTGGAGTCCAACTGCAGTCAGAACGGTTGGGTTCTCTTCCCTTGCAAAAATGGGGATTCCTAAAGTGCCGAACAATCGTGGTGTTCTTTGGTAATTTTCTGTATCATGATTTGGTATTATGCTTCAAGTATCGGTGGCTTTACTGATGAGTAAAAGAGAGAAGGTAGGCTTTGAGGAGTTACCAAACAATTCCTTTTTACGCATCGCTCTTCACGCCCCGATAACTGGCATTGGAATCCCAGTTCACTGTCTACTCAGATCCCCAAGCCATTCTCTAGGCCCTGGCCTAGTATGCTTCTGTTCACTCTGTGAATAGCCCTTCTCCCACCTGACACAAGGACGTGGACATCTGTTGGTGGCTGAACCATGTCGAACCCCCAAGAAATGAACAACAGATGATGAGGTGAAGGCTGCTGTGTGTAGCAGGTTCTGGTTCCTGCCTTTCAGGAACTTCATAGACCACATCTCCTTGAACGGGAGTCATTCTGAGGTGCTTCTCTATAGAAGGATTGGGCACCCACAAGGCTCGTAGCTACCTGCTTGCAGGTTCTCTGCTCTACACTGACGTGGGGTGTGCAGCGGACACCAGGACATATCTTAATTGTTTGTCCATGACTTCAGCTTCTCGCTTCGGGATTCCTGTGATTACTGGAATACCTGTAGGGACCTAGGAGAATTTTGACGAGTCTTTTAATGCTGATATTTTGTAACTCATATGGGTTGTGTTACTTCGGCGTAAGTGTTTGGTGTTGTGTGTTTCTTTATGCTAAATAGTTTTTCTTTTTGTTGCATAGTTTTATCTTTCGTGTTGTTATGTGTCTTTGTATGTTTATTTTGTTCTGAAGAACACTGAGTGCTGTAGCAGGTCAGGGAACGAGCTCTTGCAAGCTGGTCTGGGATCAGGTCATCATTTGTGGACAGAGGATCAAGCCTCCACATTCCCTACACTGGATAATTCACACGGGTTTATCACTGTGCAACACATACAATAAAAATATGCTGAAAATTAGACACATGTGCAACATCTGGGTATCTTTATTGTAGACGTTTCGCCCTCCAGGGGCTTTATCAATACAGTGGCATTACCAAGACCAGGAGAACTCCAAGGCTGAGGCACTGATTACCTCATCTTTTGTATATAGTTCTACTGTCTTCAAGTTTTGTCCTAGAATCTGTATTGATAAAGCCACTGGAGGGCGAAACGTCTACAATAAAGATACCCAGATGTTGCACATGTGTCTAATTTTCATGTTGTCGGTATTGTATACCATTTATGAACAAAAATATGTTGTGGGAACATGTCACACGGGCACGTCAAGTGAGAGAAGAACGTTCACTGAGAGAAGAACGTTCACTGACGAGATGTAAACTGTGAGAGGCACAACCAATGTGAAAGTGATGACTGCTGCCCGTCTTGTAGCCTAACAGCTGTCCTCCAGCAGTCACCAAGTTGAACCGGGAGAAGATATCTCACGAGCAGTGATCTAGTACATAATAATAAGGCCACTGATATCCCTTAAAGAGTGGAATGCTCTTCTTAAGATGAAGATGTAACCCGGCCGGGTCGAGGAAGCGAATTCTTTTAAGTTTACATTCCCATTCGTGATGAGGACACGCAGTCCGAGCGAGTCGGTGAGAATGAACTGGTGACTCATCCAGTTCTGCATTCAGTTTTCTTCCAGGAAGTAACCGCAAGTTTTATTCATCTCCTGCTATTTTCTCTTTCTTTGTTTGTCGTTTCTGTGTGTGTGTGTGTGTGTGTGTCTGTGTCTCTCTCTCTGTCTGTCTGTGTGTCTGTGTTTCTCAGTATGGATGAGGACAGGTTCCATGGATGAGTTAACACAGTCTTGTCTCAGAGTTGCTCCAGACGGATCTATGGCTCTATGCTCTTTAAGTGACTTTGAGTCAGCAAGGTACAGCCCAGAGGCTCGCTGCTACAGACACCCAGGCGACTACCATTACTAACCTCGCCTTCCTCTCCTCCTCCTCCTCCTCCTCCTCCTCCTCCTCCACCTCAACCTCCTTCTTTTTCTTCCTTCTTCCTGCCTTCCTTTCTTTGCCTTGTCCCACCTTTCGTTATGATATTCCTCTGTGCCACACACACACACACACTTGGCTACATGTCTTCCTGTAGGCTCCTGAGCCTCCTCCTCCTCTTCCTCCTCCTCTTCCTCCTCCTCTTCCTCCTCCTCCTCCTCCTCCTCTTCCTACTCCTCTTCCTCCTCCTCTTCCTCCTCCTCTTCCTCCTCCCTTGGAAACAATCTTGTGGTGCACAATATATTTCATATATAAAATTCAAGATTTTCCTGTTGGTGTGACCTGCACTTGTCTTGCCAGGTCTGCTCTCCTCCACGACCTGCACTTGTCTTGCCAGGTCTGCTCTCCTCCAGGACCTGCACTTGTCTTGCCAGGTCTGCTCTCCTCCACGACCTGCACTTGTCTTGCCAGGTCTGCTCTCCTCCACGACCTGCACTTGTCTTGCCAGGTCTGCTCTCCTCCACGACCTGCACTTGTCTTGCCAGGTCTGCTCTCCTCCACGACCTGCACTTGTCTTGCCAGGTCTGCTCTCCTCCACGACCTGCACTTGTCTTGCCAGGTCTGCTCTCCTCCAGGACCTGCACTTGTCTTGCCAGGTCTGCTCTCCTCCACGACCTGCACTTGTCTTGCCAGGTCTGCTCTCCTCCAGGACCTGCACTTGTCTTGCCAGGTCTGCTCTCCTCCACGACCTGCACTTGTCTTGCCAGGTCTGCTCTCCTCCACGACCTGCACTTGTCTTGCCAGGTCTGCTCTCCTCCACGACCTGCACTTGTCTTGCCAGGTCTGCTCTCCTCCACGACCTGCACTTGTCTTGCCAGGTCTGCTCTCCTCCACGACCTGCACTTGTCTTGCCAGGTCTGCTCTCCTCCAGACCTGCACTTGTCTTGCCAGGTCTGCTCTCCTCCACGACCTGCACTTGTCTTGCCAGGTCTGCTCTCCTCCACGACCTGCACTTGTCTTGCCAGGTCTGCTCTCCTCCACGACCTGCACTTGTCTTGCCAGGTCTGCTCTCCTCCACGACCTGCACTTTCTTGCCAGGTCTGCTCTCCTCCACGGGCCTGCACTTGTCTTGCCAGGTCTGCTCTCCTCCACGACCTGCACTTGTCTTGCCAGGTCTGCTCTCCTCCACGACCTGCACCTGTCTTGCCAGGCCTGCTCTCCTCCACGACCTGCACTTGTCTTGCCAGGTCTGCTCTCCTCCAGGACCTGCACTTGTCTTGCCAGGTCTGCTCTCCTCCAGGACCTGCACTTGTCTTGGCAGGTCTGCTCTCCTCCAGGACCTGCTCCTGTCTTGCCAAATCTGCTCTCCTCCAGGACCTGCACTTGTCTTGCCAGGTCTGCTCTCCTCCAGAACCTGCACTTGTCTTGCCAGGTCTGCTCTCCTCCAGGACCTGCACTTGCTTGCCAGGCTTGCTCTCCTCCACGACCTGCACTGTCTTTCCAGGCCTGCTCTCCTACGACCTGCACTTGTCTTGTGGTCTGCTCTCCTCCAGGACCATGCTACTTGTCTTGCCAGGTCTGCTCCTCCAGGACCTGCACTGTCTTGGCAGGCTGCTCTCCTGGTGTCCTGCTTGGTCCTAGGTGCTTCTTGCCCGGTCTGCTCTCCTCCAGAACCTGCTGTCTTGGTGGTTCTGCTTTCCTCGGTGTCCTGATGGTCCTGGTGGTTCTGCAGGTCCTGGTGCTCCTAGTGATCCTGGTGGTCTTGGTGGTTCTGCTTGGCCTGCTGATCCAGGTGGTTCTGCTGGTCCTGGTGGTCCAGCTGGTCCTGATGGTTCTGCTGGTCCTGCTGATCCTGGTGGTCCTGCTGGTCCAGGTGGTTCTGCTGGTCTTGTTGGTTCTGCTGGTCCTGCTGATCCAGGTGGTTC
Organism: Cherax destructor; assembly: GCA_009830355.1. Taxonomy (NCBI): domain Eukaryota; kingdom Metazoa; phylum Arthropoda; class Malacostraca; order Decapoda; family Parastacidae; genus Cherax; species Cherax destructor. The sequence goes on along the minus strand of WNWK01013171.1, from coordinate 25,994 downwards.
TGCTTGTCCTGGTGGTCCTGCTGGTCCTGGTGGTTCTGCTGGTCCTGGTGGTCCTGGTTGTCTTGCTCGTCATGGTGGTTCTGCTGGTCCTGGTGGTCCTGGTGATCCTGCTGGTCCTGGTGGTTCTGCTGGTCCTGGTGGTTCTGCTGGTCCTGCTGGTTCTGCTGGTCCTGCTAGTCCTGCTGGTCCTGGTGGTTCTGCTGGTCCTGGTGGTTCTGCTGGTCCTTGTAGTCCTGGTGGTCTTGCTGGTCCTGGTGATCCTGCTGGGCATGGTGGTCCTGCTAGTCCTGCTGGTTCTGCTGTTCCTGCTGATCCTGCTGGTTCTGCTGGTCCTGCTGGTCCTACTGGTCCTGGTGATCCTCGTGGTCTTGCTGGTCATGGTGGTCCTGCTGGTCCTACTGGTTCTGCTGGTCCTGCTGGTTCTGCTGTTCCTGCTGATCCTGCTGGTTCTGCTGGTCCTGCTGGTCCTACTGGTCCTGGTGATCCTCGTGGTCCTGCTGGTCATGGTGGTCCTGCTGGTTCTGCTGGTCCTGCTGGTCCTGGTGGTCCTGCTGCTCCTGCTAGTCTTGGTGGTTCTGCTGGTTCTGCTGCTCCTGCTGGTCTTGGTGGTTCTGCTGGTCCTGCTGGTCTTGGTAGTCCTGGTGGTTCTGCTGGTCGTGGTGGTCCTGGTGGTTCTGCTGGTCCTGCTGGTCCTATTGGTCCTGCTGGTCCTGCTGATCCTGGTGGTCCTGCTGGTTCTCCTGGTCTTGGTAGTTCTGCTGGTTCTGCTGGTCCAGGTGGTTCTGCTGGTCCTGCTGGTTCTGCTGGTTCTGCTGGTACTGCTGGTCCTGCTGGTTCTGCTGGTCCTGCTGGTACTGTAAGTCTTGGTGGTTCTGCTGATCCTGGTGGTCCTGCGAGTACTGCTGGTCCTGGTGGTTCTGCTGATCCTGGTGGTCCTGCTGATCCTCGTGGCCCTGCTTGTCCTGGTGATCCTTGTGGTCCTGCTGGTCTTGCTGGCCATGCTAGTCCTGCTGGTTATGCTCGTCCTGGTGATCCTGCTGGTCCTGGTGGTTATGCTGGTCCTGCTGGTGCTGGTGGTTCTGTTGGTCCTGGTGGCCCTGCTGGTCCTGCTGGTTCTGCTGGTCCTGCTGGTCCTGGTGATCCTGGTGGTCCTGTTGGTACTGCTGGTCCTGTTGGTCCTGCTGCTCCTGCTGTTCATGCTGGTCATGCTGGTCTTGGTGGTTCTGCTGGTCCTGCTGGTCTTGGTAGTCCTGGTAGTTCTGTTGGTCCTGGTGGCCCTGGTGGTTCTACTGGTCCTGCTGGTCCAATTGATCCTGCTGGTCCTGCTGATCCTGGTGGTCCTGCTGGTTCTGCTGGTCCTGCTGGTCCAGATGGTTCTACTGGACCTGCTGATCCAGGTGGTTCTGCTGGTCCTAGTGGTTCTGCTGGTTCTGTTGGTTCTGCTGGTCCTGCTGGTACTGCTGGTCCTGGTGGTTCTGCTGGTCCTGGTGGTTCTGCTGATTCTGGTGGTCCTGCTGGTCCTGGTGATCCTCGTGGTCCTGCTGGTCCTGCTGGCCCTGCTAGTCCTGCTGGTTATGCTTGTCCTGGTGATCCTGCTGGTCTTGGTGGTTCTGCTTGTCCTGGTGGTTCTGCTGGTCCTGGTGGTCCTGGTGATCCTCGTGGTCCTGCTGGTCCTACTGGTCCTGCTGGTCCTGGTGATCCTGCTGGTCCTGCTGGTCCTGTTGGTCCTGCTGGTCCTGGTTGTCCTGGTGGTCCTGCTGGTCATGCTGGTCTTGGTGGTTCTGGTCTTCGTGGTCCTGGTGTTCCTGCTTGTTCTGGTGGTCCTGTTGGTCCTGCTGGTCCTGCTGGTTTTGGTGGTTCTGCTGGTCCTGCTGGTCTTGGTGGTCCTGGTGGTTCTGCTGGTACTGGTGGTCCTGCTGGTCTTACTGGTCCTGGTGGTCCTGCTCGCCCTGCTGGTCTTAGTGGTCTTGCTGGTCCTGCTTGTCTTCGTGGTTCTGCTGGTTCTGGTGATCCTGCTGGTCCTGCTGGTCCTGGTGGTTCTGCTGGTCCTGGTGATCCTCGTGGTTCTGCTGGTCCTACTGGTCCTGCTGATCCTGGTGATCCTGCTGGTCCTGCTGGTCCTGTTGGTCCTGATGGTCCTGCTGGTCCTGGTGGTCCTGCTGGTCATGCTGGTCTTGGTGGTTCTGCTGGTCGTTCTGGTCTTCGTGGTCCTGGTGTTCCTGCTTGTCCTGGTGGTCCTGTTGGTCCTGCTGGTCCTGCTGGTTTTGGTGGTTCTGCTGGTCCTGCTGGTTTTGGTGGTCCTGGTGGTTCTGCTGGTACTGGTGGTCCTGCTGGTCTTACTGGTCCTGGTGGTCCTGCTCGCCCTGCTGGTCTTAGTGGTCCTGCTGGTCCTGCTGGTCTTCGTGGTTCTACTGGTTCTGGTGATCCTGCTAGTCCTGCTGGTCCTGGTGGTTCTGCAGGTCCTTCTGGTCCTGCTTTTCCTGCTGGTCTTGCTTGTCCTGCTGGTCCTGGTGGTTCTGCTGGTCCTGCTAAACTTGGTGGTCCTGGTGGTTCTGCTGGTCCTTGTGGTTCTGCTGGTCCTTGTGGTCCTGCTGGTCCTGCTGGTCTTCGTGGTTCTGCTGGTTCTGGTGATCCTGCTTGTCCTGCTGGTCCTGGTGGTTCTGCTGGTCCTTCTGGTCCTGCTTTTCCTGCTGGTCTTGCTTGTCCTGCTGGTCCTGGTGGTTCTGCTGGTCCTGCTATACTTGGTGGTCCTGGTGGTTCTGCTGGTCCTGCTATACTTGGTGGTCCTGGTGGTTCTGCTGGTCCTTGTGGTTCTGCTGGTCCTGCTATACTTGGTGGTCCTGGTGGTTCTGCTGGTCCTTGTGGTTCTGCTGGTCCTTGTGGTTCTGCTGGTCCTGGTGGCTCTGCTGGTCCTGGTAATCCTCCTGGTCCTGGTGGTCCTGCTGGTCTTGGTGGTCCTTCTTGTCCTGCTGGTTCTGCTATTCCTGCTGGTCCTGCTGGTCTTGGTTGTTATGCTGGTTCTGGTGATCCTCCTGGTCCTGGTGGTTCTGCTGGTACTGCTGGTCTTGGTGGTTATGCTGGTCCTGGTGATCCTGGTGGTCCTGGTGGTTCTGCTTGTCCTGGTGGTTCTGCTGGTCCTAGTGGTTCTGCTGGTCCTAGTGGTTCTGCTGGTCCTAGTGGTTCTGCTGGTCATGTTGATCCAGCTGGCCCTGGTGATCCTGCTGGTCCACTTGATCCAGGTAGTTCTGCTGGTCCAGGTGGTTCTGTTGGTCCAGGTGGTTCTGTTGGTCCAAGTGATCCTGCTGGTCCAGGCGGTCCTGCTGGTCCAAGTGATCCTGCTGGTCCAAGTGGTCCTGCTGGTCCAGGCGGTCCTGCTGGTCTAGCAAGGTAGATAACTAACAATTAACATACTTCTTCTGTAACCTCAAAACTCGCCAAAGTTCAAAACAATTTCTTCCAAAACTTGTGAAAGCTTAATACAGTTCAGTCATCATACTCGACCTAAGTTCAGATTATACTCGACCTAAGTTCAGTCATCATACTCGTCCTAAGTTCAGTCATCATACTCGACCTAAGTTAAGTCATCATACTCGACCTAAGTTCAGTCATCATGCTCAACCTAAGTTAAGTCATCATACTCGACCTAAGTTCAGTCATCATACTCGACCTAAGTTCAGTCATCATACTCGACCTAAGTTCAGTCATCATACTCGACCTAAGTTCTGTCATCATACTCGACCTAAGTTCAGTCATCATACTCGACCTAAGTTCAGTCATCATACTCGACCTAAGTTCAGATTATACTCGACCTAAGTTCAGATTATACTCGACTTAAGTTCAGTCATCATACTCGACCTAAGTTCAGATTATACTCGACCTAAGTTCAGTCATCATACTCGACCTAAGTTCAGTCATCATACTCAACATAAGTTCAGTCATCATACTCGACCTAAGTTCAGTCATCATACTCGACCTAAGTTCAGTCATCATACTCGACCTAAGTTCAGTCATCATACTCGACCTAAGTTCAGTCATCATACTCGACCTAAGTTCAGTCATCATACTCGACCTAAGTTCAGTCATCATACTCGACCTAAGTTCAGTCATCATACTCGACCTAAGTTCAGTCATCATACTCGACCTAAGTTCTGTCATCATACTCGACCTAAGTTCAGTCATCATACTCGACCTAAGTTCAGTCATCATACTCGACCTAAGTTCAGTCATCATACTCGACCTAAGTTCAGTCATCATACTCGACCTAAGTTCTGTCATCATACTCGACCTAAGTTCAGTCATCATACTCGACCTAAGTTCAGTCATCATACTCGACCTAAGTTCAGTCATCATACTCGACCTAAGTTCAGTCATCATACTCGACCTAAGTTCAGATTATACTCGACTTAAGTTCAGTCATCATACTCGACCTAAGTTCAGATTATACTCGACTTAAGTTCAGTCATCATACTCGACCTAAGTTCAGTCATCATACTCAACCTAAGTTCAGTCATCATACTCGACCTAAGTTCAGTCATCATACTGACCTAAGTTCAGTCATCATACTCGACCTAAGTTCAGTCATCATACTCGACCTAAGTTCAGATTATACTCGACCTAAGTTCAGTCATCATACTCGACCTAAGTTCAGTCATCATACTCAACCTAAGTTCAGTCATCATACTCGACCTAAGTTCAGTCATCATACTCGACCTAAGTTCAGTCATCATACTCGACCTAAGTTCAGTCATCATACTCAACCTAAGTTCAGTCATCATACTCGACCTAAGTTCAGTCATCATACTCGACCTAAGTTCAGTCATCATACTCGACCTAAGTTCTGTCATCATACTCGACCTAAGTTCAGTCATCATACTCGACCTAAGTTCAGTCATCATACTCGACCTAAGTTCAGATATACTGACTTAAGTTCAGTCATCAACTCGACCTAAGTTCAGATTATACTCGACCTAAGTTCAGTCATCATACTCAACCAAAGTTCAGTCATCATACTCGACCTAAGTTCAGTCATCATACTCGACCTAAGTTCAGTCATCATACTCGACCTAAGTTCAGTCATCATCGATATCAGTCATCTACTCGACCTAAGTTCAGTCATCATACTCGACCTAAGTTCAGTCATCATACTCGACCTAAGTTCAGTCATCATACTCGACCTAAGTTCAGTCATCATACTCGACCTAAGTTCAGTCATCATACTCGACCTAAGTTCAGTCATCATACTCAACCTAAGTTCAGTCATCATACTCGACCTAAGTTCAGTCATCATACTCGACCTTAGTTCAGTCATCATACTCAACCTAAGTTCAGTCATCATACTCGACCTAAGTTCAGTCATCATACTCAACCTAAGTTCAGTCATCATACTCGACCTAAGTTCAGTCATCATACTCGACCTAAGTTCAGTCATCATACTCGACCTAAGTTCAGTCATCATACTCAACCTAAGTTCAGTCATCATACTCGACCTAAGTTCAGTTATCATACTCAACCTAAGTTCAGTCATCATACTCGACCTAAGTTCAGTCATCATACTCAACCTAAGTTCAGTCATCATACTCGACCTAAGTTCAGTCATCATACTCGACCTTAGTTCAGTCATCATACTCAACCTAAGTTCAGTCATCATACTCGACCTAAGTTCAGTCATCATACTCGACCTTAGTTCAGTCATCATACTCAACCTAAGTTCAGTCATCATACTCGACCTAAGTTCAGTCATCATACTCAACCTAAGTTCAGTCATCATACTCGACCTAAGTTCAGTCATCTTACTCGACCTAAGTTCAGTCATCATACTCGACCTAAGTTCAGTTATCATACTCAACCTAAGTTCAGTCATCATACTCGACCTAAGTTCTCACCAAAGTTGATCTTCAGAGACAAAACTAATTTTTGTATGTTAAAATCTGACTTAAATCAAGTTAGTAGTCTCTTGACGGGAGGACGAGAGCAATTATAATAGAATAATAATAATAATTATAATAACAATAGCAGTAATAATGATAATTATAATAATAACAACAACAATAATAACAATAATAATAATAATAATAATAATAATAATAATAATAATAATAATAATAATAATAATAATAATAATAATAATAATAATAATAATAATAATAATAACAGTAATAATGATAATTATAATAATACAAATAATAATAATAATTAAATGTATAAGATTATATTCACTAAGTGGTGTCTCACTGTACGTAGACTTTATGTTTATCACTATTTTAGGTATTAAAGTGTTCCGGACTGGTGGTGAACACATGACTTGCAGCCTTAATCATCCTCGTGTAGTAGACAGACTTTAAACCCCATTATCCAAATAACAATAATAATATTAATAATAATAGTTAATAAAGGAAATAACCTATTAATATTATTGGTTAGTTAACTGGATTAAAGTCCTATCTAAGGGAGAGAGAGAGAGAGAGAGAGAGAGAGAGAGAGAGAGAGAGAGAGAGAGAGAGAGGAGAGAGAGAGAGAGAGAGAGAGAGAGAGAGAGAGAGAGAGAGAGAGAGAGACAGAGAGAGAGAGAGAGAGAGAGAGAGAGAGAGAGAGAGAGAGAGAGAGAGAGAGAGAGAGAGAGAGAGAGAGAGAGAGAGAGAGAGAGAGAGAGAGAGAGAACACCACTTCATCTGAGACCACATATTTCTAGGATGACTCAAGTCTGGAACATGTTCGTACAGCAGAACATCAATGAAATAGTCAGTTGACCAAATGAAATCGCTGGTCCCCAGATGGTTCCAGCTTTATCTTGTTCCTTATCTGTATATATCCTAGCAGTAAAAGGCTTTTAAATGACGTGATGTATGTAACAGCTCTTAGCTTATTAATAAAGTTAGGAACCCTAAACCTAACCCAGTAAAATCCTGTGTAATAAGAGAGAGAGAGAGACAGAGAGAGAGAGAGAGAGAGAGAGAGAGAGAGAGAGAGAGAGAGAGAGAGAGAGAGAGAGAGAGAGAGAGAGAGAGAGAGAGAGAGAGAGAGAGAGAGAGAGAGAGAGAGAGAGAGAGAGAGAGAGAGAGAGAGAGAGAGAGAGAGACAGACAGACAGACAGACAGAGCAGAGACAGAGACAGAGACAGAGACAGAGACAGAGAGAGAGAGAGAGAGAGAGAGAGAGAGAGAGAGAGAGAGAGAGAGAGAGAGAGAGAGAGAGAGTCTGGAGACAAGGAAGGAAGGTTGTCCTGAAAATGCCAGCAGTCTGCTCATCCTCTTCCATCACCTGACTCACTCTCCATCACTCTCCCTCCCATCTTCCCCTCTCTCCCTTCCACCTCCTGCATTCTCGTCTTCTTACCCCCTTCTAAAATACGAACATTGCAAGAAGCAATAACAAGGCAACATATTACAGCGTGCAACTACAATAACAGATAACATGAACATTAATAACAATAATGACGTTGTCAACAGTGGAAATAATACAACAAACGGCAATAATATTACAACAGCAATAGCAGTAAGAGTACAAACAGTAATAACAGCATCAACAGCATCAAGAGTATTATCAAGTGGAACCTGTAAGAGCTTGCCTGAACTCTTCATCTTTTTCTTTTCTTATTAATACTTTTCGATTTTATCTGCCTCATAACTCGAGAACGCTTCGTCCAATTGGCTTCAAATTTTCAAAAATTGTGTACGGTAACGAGGACCAGATTCTACGACCAAAGTTGTTTCTTGAATTTAATCTCTGCATCAAGGAATGGCTGGGATAACTCTGAAACGCCTCAGTGGTGGAGCTTCAAGCGTTCACAAAAGTTGCCTCATAATTCGACGACAATCGGGAGTGAAATTCTAATGTATAGACGCACATATGACCATTTTTATACGTAAAATTGTATGAGATTTTGATTCCCGTTTAATGGTCATGGTCGAAATATATGACAGCTTTCATTACTAGTTAACTGGTGCATCTGATGGCCAGGATGGTACCCATTCAGTTTAGTTTGTGTGACTGGTGCATCTGATGGCCAGGATGGTACCCATTCAGTTTAGTTTGTGTGACTGGTGCATCTGATGGCCAGGATGGTACCCATTCAGTTTAGTTTGTGTGACTGGTGCATCTGATGGCCAGGATGGTACCCATTCAGTTTAGTTTGTGTGACTGGTGTATCTGATGGTCAGGATGGTACCCATTCAGTTTAGTTTGTGTGACTGGTGTATCTGATGGTCAGGATGGTACCCATTCAGTTTAGTTTGTGTGACTGGTGCATCTGATGGCCAGGATGGTACCCATTCAGTTTAGTTTGTGTGACTGGTGCATCTGATGGCCAGGATGGTACCCATTCAGTTTAGTTTGTGTGACTGGTGTATCTGATGGTCAGGATGGTACCCATTCAGTTTAGTTTGTGTGACTGGTGTATCTGATGGCCAGAATGGTACCCATTCAGTTTAGTTTGTGTGACTGGTGTATCTGATGGTCAGGATGGTACCCATTCAGTTTAGTTTGTGTGACTGGTGCATCTGATGGTCAGGATGGTACCCATTCAGTTTAGTTTGTGTGACTGGTGTATCTGATGGCCAGGATGGTACCCATTCAGTTTAGTTTGTGTGACTGGTGTATCTGATGGTCAAGATGGTACCCATTCAGTTTAGTTTGTGTGACTGGTGCATCTGATGGTCAGGATGGTACCCATTCAGTTTAGTTTGTGTGACTGGTGTATCTGATGGCCAGGATGGTACCCATTCAGTTTAGTTTGTGTGACTGGTGTATCTGATGGCCAGGATGGTACCCATTCAGTTTAGTTTGTGTGACTGGTGTATCTGATGGTCAGGATGGTACCCATTCAGTTTAGTTTGTGTGACTGGTGCATCTGATGGCCAGGATGGTACCCATTCAGTTTAGTTTGTGTGACTGGTGCATCTGATGGTCAGGATGGTACCCATTCAGTTTAGTTTGTGTGACTGGTGCATCTGATGGTCAGGATGGTACCCATTCAGTTTAGTTTGTGTGTGGGCAAATTTGTCAAAGCAATAAATATTTATTTTGAAAAGTTGGAATCATTGGAAATTTATCAAATTAGTCTATCTTAAAAAACACAAAAATATTTTTTTTTCTTAGAGGATTATAGTGATTTTTAAAACTAATGCAACTCTTACAAGAAAACTGAATGATATTGAAAGTCCATGTTTTTATAGTATTTTTAAAATCTGTGTTGAGTGAACTTTTACACACAACCTAGCGTGATGACAGAGTCATCCAGCTGTTAACTACAGTTCTACCATCCCATCTATGATTTTTATTTATAACTTTCAAACGCCTTAGCCAGTCAGCTAGAAATTTCAAACGATTGTCAACTATTACTAGGTGAAGGTTCGTAGAACAGTTAGCATGTGCAGGTGCTCTCTGCTTGATTTTATGAAGACTATTTAGGAATATGATCTCCATGAGATTGCTTTAAAGATCCTCTTTGGATCAGGTATGACCCAGTGATTAACTTCCTGTGTATTGTTATTGCCTATAACTTCCCATATATACACGGGGACATGATGGTAGTGATGGTGGCGATTGTATATATATATGCACATGTATGCATATACATACAATACACATTCACCAGTATGCATCTGTACACGAATACATACAGAAATGTTGCCTGGATACAAGCATACATACATATAACTCCTGTCCCCTAGCCACAACTCCTGTACTCACCTAGTTGTACTCACTTAGTTGTGGTTGCAGGGGTCGATTCATAGCTCCTGGCCCCGCCTCTTCACTGGCCGCCGCTACTGGATCACGCTCCCTGCTCCATGAGCTTTAACATACCTCTCCTTAAAGCTATGTATGGAACCTGCCTCCACTACATCGCTTCCCAAGCTATTCCACTTCCCGACCACTCTATTACTGAAGAAATATTATGTGTGTATGTGTGTGTGTGTGTCTATTTAAGTATGTGTACACATTAACACGTATTCATTTACTTATACATGCGTGTATATATGCCAAAGTATACATTTGCACACACATTAATTAAAAATTCACATTTACATGCATAAGCAACCGCAAGTACAGTGTTCACCTGATCTTACCTGGAGAGGGTTTCGGAGGTCAACACCGCCACGGCTCGTTCTGAGACCAGGTCTCATGGTGAATCAGGTCTGATCAACCACGCTGTTACTGCTGGACGCACGCAGACTAACGTACGAACCACAGCCCGGCTGGTCAGGTACTGACTTTAGTTGCCTGTCCAGTGCCTTTTTGACGTCAGTCAGGGGTCTATTGGTAATCCCCCATATGTATGCTGGGAGGCAGTTGAACAGTCTTGGGCCCCAGACACTTATTGTGTTGTCTCTCAATGTACTCGTGGCGCCCCTGTTTTTCATTGGGGGAATGTTGCACCTCCTGCTGAGTCTTTTGCTTTCATAGGGAGTGATTTTCGTGTGCAAGTTCGGTACTAATCCCTCTAGGACTTTCCAAGTGTATATTATCATGCATCTCTCTCGCCTGCGTTCCAGGGAATACAGATCAAGGCCCTTCAACCGTTCCCAGTAATTTAGGTGCCTTATCGTACTTATGTGTGCCGTGAAAGTTCTTTGTACACTCTCCAGGTCATCAATGTCTCCAGCTTTGAAGGGGGCAGTTAATGTACAGCAGTATTCCACCATAGAGAGAACAAGCGATTTGAAGAGAATCATCATGGGCTTGGCGTCCCTAGTTTTGAAGGTTCTCATTATCCATCCTATCATTTTCCTAGCAGATGTGGTAGATACATGGTAGTGGTCTTTGAAGGCGAGATCCTCTGACATTATCACTCCCAGGTCCTTCACATTACTTTTTCGCTTTATTGTATGGTTATAATTTGTTGTATACCCTGATATATTTTTAATTTCCTCAAGTTTTCCATATCTGAGTAGTTGAAATTTCTCCTCATTGAACTTCATATTGTTTTGAGTGGCCAATTTGAAGATTTGGTTTATGTCCGCTTAGAGTCTTGCAGTGTCTTCAATGGAGGTCACTGCCATGGCAATCCGGGTGTCATCCGCAAAGGAAGACACGGAGCTGTGGCTTACATCTCTGTCTATGTCAAATATGAGGATGAGGAATAGGAGGGGGGCGAGTACTGTGCCTTGTGGAACAGTTTTTCACCGTAGCTGCCTGGGACTTTGCTCTGTTTACTATTACTCAGTGGAACAATATTATGTTCACCTGATGTTACAGTGGAACACACGAACAGATTGTGCACTGAAGTCGCAAGTGTTAAAACAATAGTCGTTCATAAACAGGTTTGACGACCACTTTGAAAACACTGAATTGGTTACCACTGACCAGTGGTTACCATCCCAATGTACTCTCATGTACTCTAATATAATCCTATGTTCTCCATGTAATCCTACGTAAAGGTTCACTCATGCACTCTTATTAACTCCTATGTACTTTCATCTCCTTCAAAGTGGATGCTTTTCTATGACAAATGGGTTTTTGAAAATTGGACGAAAATTGCACCTCTTGTTCCATGCTTCGGATCAAATCTCAATACACTTCAACTCTTCCCTGCTTCTTTTGGCCTCATTAGTGAGGGTTTTTTTCTTCCTTGTGTAAGTCTCAGAACTGTGTCAAGGCCTTCTTGTATGTGGACGGTCTTGTAAGGTATATCAATGATGTATACTTCTGAGGTGGTCTGTTACTCTCTTCATTTGGTAGTGGATAACATCAAGGAAGAAGCTGCTTCTAACAGCTACCAGTGTTCCACTCAAAACACTGTGGCTGTTCGCTTTACACTGATTCCAGTTTCAACAGTCTGCTTTCTATGTATTGCTCCATTTTTTAAATCCTTCTCCACGAACAGCATTGGCATTTTTGGGGTAATGTTTGAAAGTCGCTTGACGTGGGTCTCTCATATAAAGAAGCTCAAAGTGTTTTCTTAAGGTGTTCTCCCATCCCTGGGGGCGGATCAGTGGTCAGTGCTACGCCTGATTGCGGCCTTGTGTTGTTCCAGGCTGGAATATATCTGCGAGATCTACTCCTTAGCCACCTTCCTGCTGTGCTTGCTAAACCCTCTTCACATGGGATCTGACTTTGTACAGATGCATTCCACGGAGAGCGTCTCTGTGGAATCTGGTGAGCGTCTCTTAGATCTCTGAGCTACTTGTTTCGGGCTTAGTATGTTCCTGGCAACCCGGCCTTCGCTTCGGTCTTGATCTGTGTGAAGGAAAAAAGACTTCCTGTGCCGTTTGGTGTATCTGCAGTGAGAGAGTCTGGCGTCTCTCCCTGCTCTGTAGGCACTGTGTGAGGAACACTAGGTGTCAAGCCCTGTAATGACCTTGACTAATTTCTTTGGGCCTGATTTGGTTCATGATTCGAGGATAAAGGTTTACTGATCGGTCAAAGAGTGAGGGTGGTATTAATTTTTGCTCTGATTTCCAGTCAGGACTTTTACTGTGCACAGCTACCATGAGAGTCTTTTGTGTTGACTACGGAGCTCCAAGCAGTTCTCGCTATTCTTGTCTTAATTGCTGGCTTAGTTCTCAGTTCTCAGTGTAGTCAGTTTCCGAGTGTGCTTCGTCTGTCCTGGCGTAGGTATCTGGTCCTCCTTCAACAAGACTCGTTACTTTGAGATGAATCTCTGTTGAATAAAGATCAGGCACAAGCCTCTCTCTCGTAGTCACTTATCTGCAAGTGCTCCTGTTTCCTCTTTGTAGCTTGTGTACCACCGACTCTAGAACACATTTTAAGTTTGCCCTTGGGTTAGGCATTTACCCCTTCATCATTCTTTTTATAATTACCGAGATGCCTGCAGGGACCTCGGGGGATATTTCAGGGAAGCCTTTAAACATTAGTATTTATTTTTTTTTTAGAATTTGTATTTAATATTTTATTTATGTTCGTGGTTTTTATCGTTTAGTTTTATCCTTTTTGTGTGTGTGATGTATATCATTAAGTTTAGTGAGTGACTTTCAATGTGCTCTGTAAACATCACTACTACTGCTTAGGATCCAGGAGTGGTAACAGTAAGTGGATAACTCCTGCTGAGGATCCAGGAGTGGTAACAGTAGGTGGATAACTCCTGCTGAGGATTCAGGAGTGGTAACAGTAAGTGGATAACTCCTGCTGAGGATTCAGGAGTGGTAACAGTAAGTGGATAACTCCTGCTGAGGATCCAGGAGTGGTAACAGTAAGTGGATAACTCCTGCTGAGGATTCAGGAGTGGTAACAGTAAGTGGATAACTCCTGCTGAGGATCCAGGAGTGGTAACAGTAAGTGGATAACTCCTGCTGAGGATCCAGGAGTGGTAACAGTAAGTGGATAACTCCTGCTGCTCACTCCGACTCGTCCACCACCATTATTGGCTGGAAGACTAGTACCATTAGTCCTCCTGTCTAATCAAATCATTTTGAAGCCTTTTACATCCAGGGCTGGACGTGCCATCCAGGGCTGGACGTGCCATCCAGGGCTGGACGTGCCATCCAGGGCTGGACGTGCCATCCAGGGCTGGACGTGCCATCCAGGGCTGGACGTGCCATCCAGGGCTGGACGTGCAATCCAGATACCACCAGGTAGTGTACGTGGTGCCTTCCTGGGCATAACAGCACCACCTGTCACCAGGTAGTGTACGTGGTGCCTTCCTGGGCATAACAGCACCACCTGTCACCAGGTAGTGTATGTGGTGCCTTCCTGGGCATAACAGCACCACCTGTCACAACAGAGGTGATGGTGCTTCAAGGCCAGTAATGCTTCCATCTCCCCCATTTTTGCTTCATGGTAACTGAGAAAGGGACTTAATAAAAATAACACTAATAATAATAATAATAATCTTTATTTCTACAAGTACAAGGTATATAGGTCTAGCTGATATCAATGGTATAATACTATATGGAAAGCCCCTTGTTATGCAGAGCATTTCGAGCAAATTAGGTCAATTTTGTTCCCCAGGATGCGACCCACACCAGTTGACTAACATCCAGGTCCCTATTTTACTGATGGGGTAAACATGGACAGCAGGTATCTTATGTAAACACGTCATGACGAAACCCCACAGTGTCCACACCATGACGGAACCCCACAGTGTCCACACCATGACGGAACCCCACAGTGTCCACACCATGACGGAACCCCACAGTGTCCACACCATGACAGAATCCCACAGTGTCCACACCATGACGGAACCCCACAGTGTCCACACCATGACGGAACCCCAGAGTGTCCACACCATGACAGAACCCCGGAGAGTGTCCCCACTATGACAGAACCCCGGAGTGTCCCCACCATGACAGAACCCCAGAGAGTGTCCCCACCATGACAAAACCCCTGAGAGTGTCCCTACCATGACAGAACCCCGGAGAGTGTCCACATCATGACAGAACCCCGGAGAGTGCCCCACCATGATAGAACCCCGGAGAGTGTCCCCACCATGACAGAACCCCAGAGAGTGTCCACACCATGACAGAACCCCGGAGAGTGTCCCTACTGACAGAACCCCGGAGAGTGTCCCCACCATTACAGAACCCCAGAGAGTGACACCACCACTACAGAACCCCGGAGAGTGTCCCCACCATGATAGAACCAAGGAGAGTGTCCCCACCATGACAGAACCCCAGAGAGTGTCCACACCATGACAGAACCCCTGAGAGTGTCCCTACCATGACAGAACCCCAGAGAGTGTCCACACCATGACAGAACCCCATAGAGTGTCCTCACCATGACAGAACCCCGGAGAGTGTCCCCACCATGACAGCACCCAGGAGAGTGTCTCTACTATGACAGAACCCCAGAGAGTTTCCACACCATGACAGAACCCCGGAGAGTGTCCATACTGACAGAACTCCAGAGAGTGACCCCACCATTACAGAACCCCAGAGAGTGACCCCACCACTACAGAACCCCGGAGAGTGTCCCCACCATGACAGAACCCCGGAGAGTGTCTCCACCATGACAGAACCCCGAAGAGTGTCCACACTATGACAGAACCCTAGAGAGTGTCCACATCATGACAGAACCCTGGAGAGTGTCCCACCTATGATAGAACCCGGAAGAGTGTCCCAAAATGACAGAACCCCTGAGAGTGTTCCCACCATGACAGAACCCCGGAGAGTGTCCCTACCATGACAGAACCCCGGAGAGTGTCCACACCATGACAGAACCCTGGAGTGTCCACACCATGACAGAACCCCGGAGAGTGTCCCCACCATGACAGAACCCCGGAGAGTGTCTCCACCTTGACAGAACCCCGAAGAGTGTCCACACCATGAAAGAACCCTAGAGAGTGTCCACATCATGACAGAACCCTGGAGAGTGTCCCCACTATAATAGAACCCGGAAGAGTGTCCCAAAATGACAGAACCCCTGAGAGTGTTCCCACCATGACAGAAGCCCGGAGAGTGTCCCTACCATGACAGAACCCCGGAGAGTGTCCACACCATGACAGAACCCTGGAGTGTCCACACCATGACAGAACCTCAGAGAGTGTCCACACCATGACAGAACCCCGGAGAGTGTCCACACCATGACAGAACCCCGGAGAGTGTCCCCACCATGATAGAACCAAGGAGAGTGTCCCCACCATGACAGAACCCCAGAGATTGTCCACACCATGACAGAACCCCTGAGAGTGTCCCTACCATGACAGAACCCCAGAGAGTGTCCACACCATGACAGAACCCCATAGAGTGTACTCACCATGACAGAACCCCGGAGAGTGTCCCCACCATGACAGCACCCAGGAGAGTGTCTCTACTATGACAGAACCCCAGAGAGTTTCCACACCATGACAGAACCCCGGAGAGTGTCCATACTGACAGAACTCCAGAGAGTGACCCCACCATTACAGAACCCCAGAGAGTGACCCCACCACTACAGAACCCCGGAGAGTGTCCCCACCATGATAGAACCCCAGAGAGTGTCCCCACATTGACAGAACCCCCGAGAGTGTCCACACAATGACAGAAACCTGGAGAGTGTCTCCACCATGACAGAACCTCGGAGAGCGTCCCCACCATCACAGAACCCAGGAGAGTGTCTCCACCATGACAGAACCCCGAAGAGTGGCCACACCATGACAGAACCCCAGAGAGTGTCCACATCATGACAGAACCCTGGAGAGTGTCCCCACTATGATAGAACCCGGAAGAGTGTCCCAAAATGACAGAACCCCTGAGAGTGTCCCAACCATGACAGAACCCCGGAGAGTGTCCCCACCATGACAGAACCCCGGAGAGTGTCCACACCATGACAGAACCCTGGAGAGTGTCCACACCATGACAGAACCCCGGAGAGTGTCCCCACCATGACAGAACCCCGGAGAGTGTCCACACAATAACAGAACCCCGGAGAGTGTCCCCACCATGACAGAACCCTGGAGAGTGTTAACACCATGACAGAACCCCGGAGAGTGTCCCCACCATTACAGAACCCCGGAGAGTGTCTCCACCATGACAGAACCCCGAACAGTGTCCACACCATGACAGAACCCCAGAGAGTGTTCACATCATAACAGAACCCTGTAGAGTGTCCCCACTATGATAGAACCCCGGGAGTGTCCCAAAATGACAGAACCCCTGAGAGTGTCCCTACCATGACAGAACCCCGGAGAGTGTCCCCACCACGACAGAACCCCGGAGATTGTCCACAACATGACAGAACCCCGGAGAGTGTCCACGCCTTGACAGAACCCTGGAGAGTGTCCACACCATGACAGAACCCCGGAGAGTGTCCACACCATGACAGAACCCCGGAGAGTGTCCACACCGTGACAGAACCCCGGAGAGTGTCCACATAATGACAGAACCCCAGAGAGTGTCCACACCATGACAGAACCCCAGAGAGTGTCCACACCATGACAGAACCCCGGAGTGTCCTCACCATGAGCGAACCCTGAAGAGTGTCCCAAAATGACAGAACTCCTGAGAGTGTCCCCACCATGAGAGAACCCCGGAGAGTGTCCCCACCATGACAGAACCCCGGAGAGTGTCCCCACTATGATAGAACCCGGAAGAGTGTCCCAAAATGACAGAACCCCTGAGAGTGTCCCCACCATGACAGAACCCCGGAGAGTGTCCCCACTATGACAGAACCCCGGAGTGTCCCCACGATGACAGAACCCCAGAGAGTGTCCCCACCATGACAAAACCCCTGAGAGTGTCCCTACCATGACAGAACCCCGGAGAGTGTCCACATCATGACAGAACCCCGGAGAGTGCCACACCATGATAGAACCCCGGAGAGTGTCCCCACTATGACAGAACCCCAAAGAGTGTCCACACCATGACAGAACCCCGGAGAGTGTCCCTACTGACAGAACCCCGGAGAGTGTCCCCACCATTACAGAACCCCAGAGAGTGACACCACCACTACAGAACCCCGGAGAGTGTCCCCACCATGATAGAACCAAGGAGAGTGTCCCTACCATGACAGAACCCCAGAGAGTGTCCACACCATGACAGAACCCCTGAGAGTGTCCCTACCATAACAGAACCTCACAGAGTGTCCACACCATGACAGAACCCCATAGAGTGACCCCACCATGACAGAACCCCGGAGAGTGTCCACATCATGACAGAACCCCAGAGAGTGCCCCACCATGATAGAACCCCGGAGAGTGTCCCCACCATGACAGAACCCCAGAGAGTGTCCACACCATGACAGAACCCCGAAGAGTGTCCCTACTGACAGAACTCCAGAGAGTGACCCCACCATTACAGAACCCCAGAGAGTGACCCCACCACTACAGAACCAAGGAGAGTGTCCCCACCATGATAGAACCCCGGAGAGTGTCCCCACCATGACAGAACCCCCGAGAGTGTCCACACCATGACAGAAACCTGGAGAGTGTCTCCACCATGACAGAACCTCGGAGAGCGTCCCCACCATCACAGAACCCCGGAGAGTGTCCCCACCATGACAGAACCCCGGAGAGTGTCTCCACCATGACAGAACCCCGAAGAGTGTCCACACCATGACAGAACCCTAGAGAGTGTCCACATCATGACAGAACCCTGGAGAGTGTCCCACCTATGATAGAACCCGGAAGAGTGTCCCAAAATGACAGAACCCCTGAGAGTGTTCCCACCATGACAGAACCCCGGAGAGTGTCCCTACCATGACAGAACCCCGGAGAGTGTCCACACCATGACAGAACCCTGGAGTGTCCACACCATGACAGAACCCCGGAGAGTGTCCCCACCATGACAGAACCCTGGAGAGTGTCTCCACCATGACAGAACCCCGAAGAGTGTCCACACCATGACAGAACCCTAGAGAGTGTCCACATCATGACAGAACCCTGGAGAGTGTCCCCACTATGATAGAACCCGGAAGAGTGTCCCAAAATGACAGAACCCCTGAGAGTGTTCCCACCATGACAGAACCCCGGAGAGTGTCCCTACCATGACAGAACCCCGGAGAGTGTCCACACCATGACAGAACCCTGGAGTGTCCACACCATGACAGAACCTCGGAGAGTGTCCACACCATGACAGAACCCCGGAGAGTGTCCACACCATGACAGAACCCCGGAGAGTGTCCCCACCATGATAGAACCAAGGAGAGTGTCCCCACCATGACAGAACCCCAGAGAGTGTCCACACCATGACAGAACCTTTGAGAGTGTCCCTACCATGACAGAACCCCAGAGAGTGTCCACACCATGACAGAACCCCATAGAGTGTCCTCACCATGACAGAACCCCGGAGAGTGTCACCACCATGACAGCACCCAGGAGAGTGTCTCTACTATGACAGAACCCCAGAGAGTTTCCACACCATGACAGAACCCCGGAGAGTGTCCATACTGACAGAACTCCAGAGAGTGACCCCACCATTACAGAACCCCAGAGAGTGACCCCACCACTACAGAACCCCAGAGAGTGTCCCCACCATGATAGAACCCCAGAGAGTGTCCCCACATTGACAGAACCCCCGAGAGTGTCCACACAATGACAGAAACCTGGAGAGTGTCTCCACCATGACAGAACCTCGGAGAGCGTCCCCACCATCACAGAACCCAGGAGAGTGTCTCCACCATGACAGAACCCCGAAGAGTGGCCACCATGACAGAACCCCAGAGAGTGTCCACATCATGACAGAACCCTGGAGAGTGTCCCCACTATGATAGAACCCGGAAGAGTGTCCCAAAATGACAGAACCCCTGAGAGTGTCCCAACCATGACAGAACCCCGGAGAGTATCCCCACCATGACAGAACCCCGGAGAGTGTCCACACCATGACAGAACCCTGGAGAGTGTCCACACCATGACAGAACCCAGGAGAGTGTCTCCACCATGACAGAACCCCGAAGAGTGGCCACACCATGACAGAACCCCAGAGAGTGTCCACATCATGACAGAACCCTGAGAGTGTCCCACTATGATAGAACCCGGAAGAGTGTCCCAAAATGACAGAACCCCTGAGAGTGTCCCAACCATGACAGAACCCCGGAGAGTATCCCCACCATGACAGAACCCCGGAGAGTGTCCACACAATAACAGAACCCCGGAGAGTGTCCCCACCATGACAGAACCCTGGAGAGTGTTAACACCATGACAGAACCCCGGAGAGTGTCCCCACCATTACAGAACCCCGGAGAGTGTCTCCACCATGACAGAACCCCGAAGAGTGTCCACACCATGACAGAACCCCAGAGAGTGTTCACATCATGACAGAACCCTGTAGAGTGTCCCCACTATGATAGAACCCCGGGAGTGTCCCAAAATGACAGAACCCCTGAGAGTGTCCCTACCATGACAGAACCCCGGAGAGTGTCCCCACCACGACAGAACCCCGGAGATTGTCCACAACATGACAGAACCCGGAGAGTGTCCACGCCTTGACAGAACCCTGGAGAGTGTCACACCATGACAGAACCCCGGAGAGTGTCCAACCATGACAGAACCCCGGAGAGTGTCCACACCGTGACAGAACCCCGGAGAGTGTCCACATAATGACAGAACCCCAGAGAGTGTCCACACCATGACAGAACCCCAGAGAGTGTCCACACCATGACAGAACCCCGAGTGTCCTCACCATGAGCCGAACCCTGAAGAGTGTCCCAAAATGACAGAACTCCTGAGAGTGTCCCCACCATGACAGAACCCCGAGAGTGTCCCCACCATGACAGAACCCGGAGAGTGTCCCTACTATGATAGAACCCGGAAGAGTGTCCCAAAATGACAGAACCCCTGAGAGTGTCCCCACCATGACAGAACCCCGGAGAGTGTCCCCACTATGACAGAACCCCTGAGAGTGTTCCCACCATGACAGAACCCCGGAGGGTGTCCCCACCATGACAGAACCCCGGAGAGTGTCCCCATTATGACAGAACCCCGGAGAGTGTCCCCACCATTACAGAACCCCGGAGAGTGTCCACACCATAACAGAACCCCGGAGAGTGTCCACACAATGACAGAACCCCGGAGAGTGTCCACACCGTGACAGAACCCCGGAGAGTGTCCACACTATGACAGAACCCCCCCCCCAGAGAGTGACCACACCATGACAGAACCCCGGAGTGTCCTCACCATGAGCGAACCCTGAAGAGTGTCCCAAAATGACAAAACCCCTGAGAGTGTCCCCGCCATGACAGAACCCCGGAGAGTGTCCCCACCATGACAGAACCCCGGAGAGTGTCCCCAATATGACAGAAGAACGGAGAGTGTCCCCACCATGACAGAACCCCGGAGAGTGTCCCCAATATGACAGAAGAACGGAGAGTGTCCCCACCATGACAGAACCCCGGAGAGTGTCCTCACCATGACAGAACCCCTGAGAGTGTCCCCACCATGACAGAACCCCGGAGAGTGTCCCAACCATGACAGAACCCCGGAGAGTGTCCCCAGCGAGACAGAACTCCGGAGAGTGTCCCCACCATGACAGAACCCCGGAGAGTGTCCTCACCATGACAGAACCTATGCCCGCCCTGCTCGTGGACTGTGACGCTGTCTGACTAACATCACTAAACTAAAGGTAGTTTGCCATATACTTTGTGTCTCCTCAGGAGACATTACAGGGCAGCGCTTGCCGGTGACGAAGCTCAAACCAAAACCACAAAAATGTCACAAATGTTGTTTTTGTGAAATCTGTTGTTGGAAAGAGAGGTTTTATGGTATGACCAAACTGATGCCCAACTCATCGTACAGGGATGAATACCTCGCCTCTACCTCACAGTCACTTGACACCCCATTGCTCTTATTCCTGTGTCCAACTCGTACACAGTTATCAAAGTTCATGTTCTCGCCTCTTCAGTATATGTAACCTTTACTGTAACCTTCACTGTACCTTCACTGTAACCTTCACTTTAGGCTTCACTGTACCTTCACTGTAATCTTCACTTTAACCTTCACTGTACTTTTACTGTAACCTTCACTGTACCTTAACTGTAATCTTTACTGTAACCTTCACTGTAACCTTCACTGTACCTTCACTCTAACCTTCACTGTAACCTTCACTGTAACCTTCACTTTAACCTTCACTTTAACCTTCACTGCACCTTCACTGTAACCTTCACTGTACCTTAACTATAACCTTAACTGTACCTTCACTGTAACCTTCACTGTACCTTCACTGTAACCATCACTTTAACCTTCACTATACCTTCACTGTAACCTTCACTGTCCCCTTCACAGTACCTTCACTGTAACCTTCACTTTAACCTTCACTTTAACCTTCACTGTACCTTCACTTTACCTTCACTGTACCTTCACTGTACCTTCACTGTAATCTTCACTGTACCTTCACTGTAATCTTCACTGTACCTTCACTGTACCTTCACTGTACCTTCACTGTAACATTCACTGTACCTTCACTGTACCTTCACTGTAACCTTCACTTTAACCTTCACTGTACCTTTACTGTAACCTTCACTGTATCTTCACTGTACCTTCACTGTAATCTTCACTGTGCCTTCACTGTACCTTCACTGTACCTTCACTGTACCTTCACTGTAACCTTCACTGTACTTTCACTGTAACCTTCACTTTAACATTCACTGTACCTTCACTGTAACCTTCACTGTATCTTCACTGTACCTTCACTGTAATCTTCACTGTGCCTTCACTGTACCTTCACTGTACCTTCACTGTAACCTTCACTGTAACCTTCACTTTAACCTTCACTGTAATCTTCACTTTACCTTCACTGTACCTTCACTGTAACCTTCACTGTACCTTCACTGTACTTTCACTGTAACCTTCACTGTACTTTCACTGTAACCTTCACTGTACTTTCACTGTAACCTTCACTTTAACCTTCACTGTACCTTCACTGTAACCTTCACTGTACCATCACTGTAACCTTCACTGTACCTTCACTGTAATCTTCACTGTAACCTTCACTTTAGCCTTCACTGTACCTTCACTTTAACCTTCACTGTAACCTTCACTGTACCTTCACTGTATCTTCTCTGTAACCTTCACTGTAACCTTCACTGTACCTTCACTGTAACCTTCACTGTACCTTCACTGTAACCTTCACTGTACCTTCACTGTAACCTTCACTGTACCTTCACTGTAACCTTCACTGTACCTTCACTGTACTTTCACTGTACCTTCACTGTAACCTTCACTGCCTCTCATCCTGTAGAGTGTCTCCAGCTCACCAGGAGACACTCACACCACAACCTTCAAAACCTGTCACCTCCAGACCTGGTAACAACACTACACTTCACAAATTAAATTTACGTTGGACTTTAACTACTGCTACATCTACTGCAGAAATACACGAACCTCTACTTTAACTACTGCTACATCTACTGCAGAAATACACGAACCCCCACTTTAACTACTGCTACATCTTCTGCAGAAATACACGAACCCCCACTTTAACCACTGCTACATCTTCTGCAGAAATACACGAACCCCCACTTTAACCACTGCTACATTTACTGCAGAAATACACGAACCTCTACTTTAACTACTGCTACATCTACTGCAGAAATACACGAACCCCCACTTTAACTACTGCAGAAATACACGAACCCCCACTTTAACTACTGCTACATCTACTGCAGAAATACACGAACCCCCACACTCCTTCCCTCTCCTCGTAGACAAGTCACTCCTGCCCTCACAGGTTCTCACATCACTTGAGCCAACTACCTCTTCACAACCTTCTCTTCCCTCGACAGCCGACAATATGTCTACTTCCTTTACTCCACTTTTCTGTCCCATCCCAAACATTACCCTCCCACCTCCTTGCCTCCGGAGACACAGCAATAACTGCGTATCTCGTAGAGAAGCAGCCGGAAATGTAACTCTATAAACCCCCCTTCAAATCTGGAAACTCAACAGGACCTTCATGTGAGACACAGGCACACCGCAGGACTCTGGCTACAATCCTACACTTAACATCAGCATTCCGGCCTCGTGATACCATCCCTCATATTGTTAATGTTAATGTTTTGCCACCATTGCAACCCCCCCACTGCTACTCAACCACACACAAAAGAGAACCACAAAAACCCTTAATCACTATTATAGTGCTGCCACCTCTTGTCCACCTTACCGACCATCGTCGCCCATAACCCCTCCTTGTTTACGTCTGTTGATGTTTACTAGTAAGTTGTAAACTTAATTTTACAATGGAATGTAAACAAAATAAAAAAAACTAAACTACAGAAATCACTAGAATATCTCATCATTGGTTAAGATCTTTGACATTCATTATATCTCACTGACGAGCCTTACAATGAGAGCACACAGTCATTATACTTTACTGACGAGCCTTACAATGAGAGCACACATTCATTATACCTTACTGACGAGCCTTACAATGAGAGCACACATTCTTTACACCTTACTGACGAGCCTTACAATGAGAGAACACTTCTTGTGTGCACTGATGTACCACATTCTCAAGTTTCTGTTTGCACTTCACTGTACTGCAGCTTGTGTCTACTTGGACAAATGGCTCATGTTTGCTCTGTGTGTCTCTCCCCTTCACGCCCCTTGTATTGAACTATTAGACGAACTTTTATTTCATCCTTACCTATAATACTCTCCTTATTGTACGATTCTAAAGTCCCATCATTTGCTCGAAGGACTCAGTGTAACTCGTGGGACCAGACAGTGTTATCTCTGCCTCTCTCAATCTTGAACACTTTGTTCCTAAACTTCCAGACATCTCTTATCTGCACCACAAGTCGACTTCAACATAAAAAAATGAGCTACACAACAATGATAATTTTCGTTTACACCTTCGTGCCCGCCAGTATTGTCGTGTCAAGACAACACGCGGTAGGTGGCCGAGCGGATGTAAACAGCCTATTCCGAGGCTCTTTCAAACTGCGTGGCACTACGGTGCTGCCATCTAAAGGCCTATCAAGGTCGGGCTGGTCAGTTATGTTTCTCTCTCACTCTGGCGGCCAATCTACCCAAAACAGGTCCTCCCCTAGCTGGCTCCCGGGTCCACTCACGCTCTGCCCCCGTGTATACCTACACCTTTCAATTAATAAACTGAGTCTAGTCATCGGCCGTATCTCTACACCTACGCTACCATTCTACAGCACTAGACGTAAGAAGTAAGCCAAAACACATGACAGAACCCCCGAGAGTGTCCACACCATGACAGAACCCTGGAGAGTGTCTCCACCATGACAGAACCTCGGAGAGCGTCCCCACCATCACAGAACCCAGGAGAGTGTCCCCACCATCACAGAACCCCGGAGAGTGTCCCCACCATCACAGAACCCTGGAAAGTGTCTCCACCATGACAGAACCCCGAAGAGTGTCCACACCATGACAGAACCCCGGAGATTGTCCCAAAACGACAGAACCCCTGAGAGTGTCCCTACCATGACAGAACCCCGGAGAATGTCCCCACCATGACAGAACCCCGGAGATTGTTCACACTATGACAGAACCCTGGAGAGTGTCCACACCATGACAGACCTCCGGATAGTGTTCAGTCCATGACAGAACCCTGGAGAGTGTCCACACCATGACAGAACCCCGGAGAGTGTCCCCACCATGACAGAACCCCAGAGAGTGTCTCCACCATGACAGAACTCCGAAGAGTGTCCCCACCTTGACAAAACCCCGGAGAGTCTCTCCACCATGACAGAACCCCGAAGAGTGTCCACACCATGACAGAACCCCCAGAGAGTGTCCACATCATGACAGAACCCTGGAGAGTGTCCCCACTATGATAGAACCCCGGAGAGTGTCCCCACAATGACAGAACCCCGGAGATTGTCCACACCATGACAGAACCCCGGAGAGTGTCCACACCATGACAGACCTCCGGAGAGTGTCCACGCCATGACAGAACCCTGGAGAGTGTCCACATAATGACAGAACCCGGAGAGTGTCCACACCATAACAGAACCCCGGAGAGTGTCCACACCATGACAGAAACACGGAGAGTGTCAACACCATGACAGAACCCCGGAGAGTGTCCACACCATGACAGAACCCCAGAGAGTGTCCACACCATGACAGAACCACGGAGTGTCCTCACTATGAGCGAACCCCGAGAGTGTCCCAAAATGACAGAACCCCTGAGAGTGTCCTTGCTATGACAGAACCCCGGAGAGTGTCCCCACCATGAAAAAAACCCTGAGTGTGTCCCCATCATGACAGAACCCCGGAGGGTGTCCCCACCATGACAGAACCCCGGAGAGTGTCCACACCATGACAGAACCCCGGAAGTGTCCCCACCATGACAGAACCCCTGAGAGTGTCCCCACCATGACAGAACCCGGAGAGTGTCCCCACCATGACAGAACCCCGGAGAGTGTCCCCACCATGACAGAACCCCGGAGAGTGTCCCCACCATGACAGAACCCCAGAGAGTGTCCCCACCATAACAGAACCCCGGAGAGTGTCCCCACCATAACAGAACCCCCAAGAGTGTCCTCACCATGAAAGAACCTATGCCCGCCCTGCTCGTGGACTGTGACGCTGTCTGACTAACATCACTAAACTAAAGGTAGTTTGCCATATACTTTGTGTCTCCTCAGGAGACATTACAGGGCAGCGCTTGCCGGTGACGAAGCTCAAACCAAAACCACAAAAATGTCACAAATGTTGTTTCTGT
>WNWK01013170.1:0-47223 GCA_009830355.1 Cherax destructor | reverse complement strand
AAAAACATAGAGAATGTATAGAAATAAAGTGGTTATTGCGTATGTTGTCAGTGGCCCTATATACCTCTAACAACATTGGAGGAGTTAGTTTCGTGTCGTCCTTTTTCTATCGCTTAATCACTTAACTTACTTGCTACACTGTTAATGCTACACTTTATCTCCTGCTGCTTTAGTATCGTACATATCGTAGAATCACTGAAGAAGGCACATTCTCCCCTCTCTCTCAGCCCTTTACCAAAGGGCTGGCACTAGGAACTTTCTTTGGGCCAGTGGTGGCTTATTTCGCTGTTGCAATCAATAAACAAGCACAAAATTTGTGAAATGTTTTGGATGAATGCTCACTCAACCAGTGACAGAGCCAGACTGAGGCGGCGTCCCAGCGGGCGGATGCGTCTGATACGTACGATTCCCGGGACAAGGTACAAAATTCGAAGCAAAATGTCGTCCAAAAAAGTTTTCTAAATCTGAAAAGTCCGATATCTGGTGCGTGCGAAATCCAGGGTTCCACTGTAATAATATTTTTTTCCTAATTAAGCTACATGTACATCATGTAGTATTTATTGGGTAGATAGAAGACATGAGAATACTAACTCATATAGCGCAAAGCAAGCTGAATATAAGCTTCCCTTTTTAGGACTATGTAAGCATTGGTCAAACGTTAGTTTTCAGATTTGTGGTAAAAGTCCTTGCATAAATAATCTTAGTTTGGTAATTCTCAAAATCAGAAAATGTTCTCTTTTATTTTTTACTTCTCACAACTGTAGCTCCATTGCTTAAAATGATATTGTCTGTCACTGCTGTAGGTGCTACTACATTTATCATTGGGTTAAGTATTGCAGTATCTTAAATAATGTACTATGTGTTAAGGTTTTAATTGCATTTTAGGTTTTCTTTACATTGGTATCAATATCTTCTGAAAATTCTTGTTTCTCTTTGTTTCACTGCCATATATTTTTGCAAAACATTTCCACTTTATTATCTCTTGATCTTCCATTTTCATACATTATATGTACCTTTATTATTTTTTTTTCAACAAACTGGCTGTATCCCACCGAAAAAGAAACACTTAAACCATCATTCACATTTAATCTTTGTAGATATTTTACTCCTTGACTCTTAACATTATTTATGTTCTTCATATTTCCACACTGTTTTTCCAGGGTTAACCATGTACAGTGGTACCTCGAGTTTATTTTTTTAAATGCTTTTGTAAGTATATTTTTTGGGGTGTAAAAGGACTAGTCTATTTTACATTATTCCTTATGGGGATAAATTCGTTTGGTAATGGCACTTGAACAGCATTCTCGAACGAAAAAATATCGTAACTCGAGGTACCACTGTAACTTGTGGCATTGCTGCATGTTTTATAGGTCTGCTAAATATCTCTTCTTGATACATGAAATTACTTTTTATTTTTCTACATGTCTAATGAATTTGTCTTGCCCTTAGGTTATTGCACAGGGTCTATTGTATGGGAAAGGTGCCTACTTCAACTCCGGCTGGAATATCATGGATGGGTCACTGGTCATCATATCTTTCATAGATGTTCTCATGTCTGTTCTGGCCACCACTTCACCACGCATCTTTGGTATTCTCAGAGTCTTCCGTCTCCTGCGTGCCCTCAGACCTCTAAGGTAGGGCTTCCCTTTATCTGAGTGAAATAGAAGTGCAGTAGTTATTGACCATGTCATGCTTCCTTGGTACTGTCTCTGTAGAGATCTTAATAATTATAGTAGTAGAAGTTCTTCTAAATTTGGTTTTCAGTATTATTGATGCTTTTTTGTCTTTATGTTGCTAAGAAAAACATTGCTCGTTCTTATTTTCTGTCAGGATTAGACATTCTCCTCATGATTTTATTACAGTATTTTTTCCTTAAGAAGTATGAGCCTTTATATATGAAACTAAGAATGGTTTGTTCTCAAAACTCACTCTTCTCTCTTTTGAAAGCTTGCATATTGAAGATTAGATGAACCATGATTCTTTCTTTCTTTCTTTCAACACGTCGGCCATTTCCCACTGAAGCAGGGTGGCCCAAAGGGAAAAACGAAAGTTTCTCCTTTTACATTTAGTAATATATACAGGAGAAGGGGTTACTAGCCCCTTGCTCCCGGCATTTTAGTCACCTCTTATGACACGCATGGCTTACGGAGGAAGAATTCTATTCCACTTCCCCATGGAGATAAGAGGAAATAAGAACAAGAACTAGTAAGAAATTAGAAGAAAACCCAGAATGTGTAGTGTGATCTAAGTGTAAGTAGAAGTAGCAAAATGTACCTGAAATCTTGCATGTTTATGAGACAGAAAAAAGACACCAGAAATCCTACCGTCATGTAAAACAACTACAGGCTTTCGTTTTACACTCACTTGGCAGGACGGTAGTACCTCCCTGGGCGGTTGCTGTCTACCAACCTACTACCTATATGAACCATGATTATAGTCTTAAAATTTTCACCTAGTTATCAAGGAGATAGAAATGTATGTTGTGTTATGTTTAAGTCATTAGATATGAATTTATAGATACTGTAGCTAGTTTATTCTCCATGGGGAAGTGGAACAGAATTCTTCCTTCGTAAGCCATGCGTGTCATAAGAGGTGACTAAAATGCCGGGAGCAAGGGGCTAGTAACCCTTTCTTCTGTATATATTACTAAATGTAAAAGGAGAAACTTTAGTTTTTCCTTTTGGGCCACCCCACTTCGGTGGGAAATGGCCGACGTGTTGAAAAAAAGAAGTAGCTATTTTATAATCAAAGTACAGTGGTACCTCGAGTTACGATGGTCCCCAAAATCGCCCTTTTATGTAAGTTTATTTTTTTAAATGCTTTTGTAAGTATATTTTTGGGGGTGTAAAAGGACTAGTCTATTTTACATTATTCCTTATGGGGATAAATTCGTTTGGTAATGGCACTTGAACAGCATTCTCGAACGAAAAAATATCGTAACTCGAGGTACCACTGTAATCTTTTACTAAATATAGTGTTTTTAAATAATTTTTTAACACACCAACCATCTCTCATTGAGGTAGGGTGACTTGCACCATCACTCACTCTCACTGTCTTGCCAGAGGTGTGCTGATGCTACAGTTCAGATGTCCCTCCAAATTACAGATATCCCCACCCTTCCTTCAGAATTCAGGCACTGTATTCCCAACCTTCAGGACTCAGGTCTGGCTAACTGGTTTGCCTGAATCCGTTCATAAGTTTTACTTTACTCGCACTCCAAGAACACGTCAAGTCATAAGAATCACTTGGCTCCACTTACTCCTATATGACATGCTCAGACATGCCTGTTGGATGTCCAAGCCCTTCACACACACAACCTCTTTTACCCCTCCTTCTAACCTTTCATTGGATGACCCAAATCCCTCCTTCCCTCCACTACAGATTCATACACCCTCCAAGTCATCCTATTTTTCTCTATCCTCCATAAATGTCCAAACCACCTTAATGCCCCCTCCTCAGCTTTCTGGAAAATATTTTTAGTAACCCTGCACCTCCTTAACCTCTTAACTGTCCAAACATAGATCTACGTTCTTACCGCTAGTGCTCCAAACGTAGATAAACGTTTTATTTTTCCTGCCTCTAAGTTTGGCACAATTGGCCTGAGATGCCTGGTCAGTATAGAATAGGTCTTAACACTCGGTTTGCACAGTATTAAAAAAATCTGGGACCAGTTAGTACCTTGTGGGAGCACCAGTTCAATTGAGCACCAGCTAGAGCAAACAAAGTGGCAAACACGAGGGATTCACTGATGTCATGTTGTATTAACACTCCCTTTTTAAGAGGAAAGTGATGCTGACCCTGAGTTTAGTGGCTTTGAGATGGATGTGGCCACAAGTGGTCGAGAAAATATAAAAAACCTCGATAATAACCCATCAACTTTTCAATTTTGATACCACTGGTAGTGTCATCCTGCCAGAATGTCCTATAACCTATGCCCTAAGTAAAGAGAAACAATTCTAGAACATGCATAATACGTGTTCGGCAGACCGGGTGTCCGGCTGGCTGGCCGGTGGCTGATTGACTTTGGCTGTCTCTGTCTCTGTCTGTCTGTCTGTGTATCCATCTCTGTCTCTGTCTATCTCTGTCTCTGCCTATCTCTGTACTCACCTATTTGTGGTTGCAGGGGTCAAGTCATAGCTCCTGGCTCCGCCTCTTCATTGATCGCTACTAGGTTCTCTCTCTCCTTGCTCCATGAGCTTTATCAAACTTCAACTTAAAACTATGTATGGTTCCTGCCTCCTCTATGTCACTTTCTAGGCTATTCCACTTCCTGGCAACTCTGTGACTGAAGAAATACTTCCTAACATCCCTTTGACTCATCGGAGTCTTCAACTTCCAGTTGTGACCCCTTGTTTCTGTGTCCCATCTCTGGAACATCCTGTCTCTGTCCACCTTGTCAATTCCTTGCAGTATTTTGTGTCGTTATCGTGTCTCCCTAACCCTCCTGTCCTCCAGTGTTGTCAGGTCGATTTCCATTAACTTTCTTCGTAGGACAATCCCCTTAGCTCTGGGACTAGTCTTGTTTTAAACCTTTGCACTTTCTTTAATTTCTTAACGTGCTTGACCAGGTGTTGATTCTAAACTGGTGCCGCATGCTCTAATATGGGCCTGACGTACACGGTGTACAGTCTTGAATGATTCCTTATTGAGGTATCGGTATGCTATTCTTATGTTTGAAAGGTGTCCATATGCTGCAACAGTCATTTGGCTGATGGGCGCCTCAGGAGATGTGCTCGGTATTATACTCATCCAAAGATCTTTTTCCTTGAGTGAGGTTTCTGTCTTTGGCCACCTAGACTATACTCCATCTGTGGTCTTCTTTGCCCTTCCCCAATCTTAATGACTTTGCATTTGGTGGGGTAAAATTCAAGGAGCCAGTTGCTGGACCAGGCTTGTAGCCTGTCTCTGTCTATCTCTGTCTCACAGGTACACATAAATACAATTATACATAGTGTAAATTACCTAGGATAACCCAAAAAAATCCAGACAAAGTGCTATGCTGTGCTTGTAGATATAAGGCATGATAAGTATGACTGGCAAGTAATACACATTTTCACTTGCTCAGGAATCAGATGTGACAACTCTGCATCGTGTGTAATACCTTGTTGGTTCATGAGAAGCTCTCTCTCCGAGACAGAAAGAGAGACAAGCAGATAGAGAGACAGACACACAGGCAGACAGACAGATAAGCAGAGACATAAATAAACAGAGACAGAGCTAGACACAGACAGACAGACAGACACACAGACGTGTTTATATGTAACAGTGAAAACAAATAAAGCCAAGGCAGTGCACGATCATCAAGTGTCACTCCACTGCTGCACTGTCAGCAGTGGAGTGACACTTGTCTTACACCATGCTTCAAGGAGTTTCATATATACCCCAGCATGTCTAAAACATTGCTGGGCCCTATAAATACTTTGTATATATCTCAAGACAATAGTATGTGACTAAGGCAGGTGAAAATGTTCGCCTGTCAGTGTGTTTGTGACAATTTGAGTACTATTTCAGTACCTAATATTAGTGTCAGAACAAGCATTGGCTATGAAATCACAAGAACTGCTACAAATTGTAATTATCAGAACAAAAATTACACAAATTAAAAAATAAGAGAGAAAAAAGGTATATCGGCAATACTTCTGCAAGCGGCAGGACTCCATGTTGCCATCAGGTGAGCATCCAGCGCCAACTTCGCGGTCTTATATCTCGGTAAGAACTGACCCTAAAAATTTTTTTGGTCTTATTACACACAGAAAATTGCCCTCTTTATTTTTTTTTTTTTTTTTTTTCAAAATATTTGGAGTGCTGGGTGAGAGAACATAAATCTACATTTGGACAGTTAAGGGGTTAAAGAATAAAAAAGCATAATACAGTGGACCCCCGAGTTTCGTAAAAACTTTACTCCTGAAGTCTGCTCAAGTGCCATTACCGAACGAATTTACTCCCTTAAGGAAAAATGTCACGTAGGTTAGTCTATTTCAGACCCCCAAAAATACTTTTCCACAAGCACTTACAATATTATACTTACATAAATGTATGATTTCCGGGGTTTACGAAACTCGGGGGTCCACTGTACGTACTGTGACTGGAACAATAAACAAATAACCCACTCATAGGAGAATTAAACTTATGAGGTGTTAATAGTTAACTCTTTGTGGGTCCAGACCTGCAATCTGAAAATTCCCCACAGGGTCCAAGAATTTAACCCTTTGAGGGTCCAGAGGCCAAATATCAGAGTGACAGCCAGGGTCCAAGAATTTTTTTTTTTTTTTTTTTTTTAACCCTTTGGGGGTCGACAGGCCTTCTCAGGAAAGTGTTCCTGGGGTCGAAAATTTTTGGGAAAAAAAAAAAAAAAAAAATTCTTATGAAATGATAGAGAATCTTTTTCCGATCATAACGCCACCAAAATTATGAAATTTGATCGAAAACTAACGGAATTATGCTTTCGCGAAGTTGGCGGTAGCCATGACACTTACGCATCGGCGATTTTGCCCAGTTTGAGCCCTATTTGCGACAAATTCGAATGTTTCAGTCTCCTAAAATTATAGCTGTTTCTGAACTCCATTTCTTCTATCGATTGGTCGCAAATTTGAATTTTCATCTCCTAAAATTATAGGGTTTGTTTCTTCTAGAACTCCAAATTTTTTTATCGATGAGTACAAGAAACCGCCTAATTAACCATTTCTCTACTCCAAAACTAGTGTCAGAAATGCCATTTCCAATTTCACTAAATTTCCAAAAAATTCAAAATAGGTTTCAGAGTAAAAGGCAGACTGACTAAATAACTCTCATTTATTTGGTGTAAAAATGGATTATCGTAAAATAAAAAATCAGAGCACTTGTGCATGAATATAAGACTCGCCAGTTGATGTGTATTGGTGGCATGGTGTGATTTGTTTACTCCTGAACATCGTCAAAAATCGAACATTTTCGCGACTTTGAGCTCAATTTCAAGGTACTCGTCATTGTCATACCAATCAAAATCTTCTCTATTTCTGTAATATATCTTCCATTCTATCAAATGAGACCAAGACAACGAGAATACATCAATAAATACCATACGAAAATCGACTGCAAAGTCGCTGTTTTAATCGAAAAAAACGGTCAGAGTTTTTTTTTCTCTTATTATGCAGTGTGTACTGCAGGATTTTTTTTATACTGCGCACACTGACCACACAGACCCATTCTTTCATATGTATGCCTACCAGACGTTTTCTGCTTAAATTGAGGCCGCTAGAATTTGGGCGTACTAGTACGGCACCAACCCCTGCTCGTAAAATGTACTAGTACGGCACCGACCCCCAAAGGGTTAAATGTTAGAGGATCTTTTTCTGAAGGTAATAAAACAAAAAGTATGAAATTTGATGGAAAATTGACAAAATTATGCTCTCGCGAATTTTGCTGCATCATCGATATTTATGCATCAGTGATTTTGCTGACTCTGACTCCTATTTTAGGCCAATTACATTATTCCAGTCTACCAAATTCTTAGCTATTTCACTAGTATTATTTCTATTTTATCGATTGAGCACAAGAAATCGCCCAGTCAACTGTTTCAACTACCCAATAAAGTGATCGGAAATTGGAAATTTGGCCAATTTAACACAAAGTTCAGAATATTCTATTATCAAAATAGGGTCCAGAATAAACAAGGCAGGCATTCCTGGCACTGAACTAACATTTCCTCTGTTTATTAGATATGTTTTCAGGCTATACAAATGAAATCCATTTTGATTTTTTATTCACATAATGAATATTTATTCACACAAAAAAATAGAAGATTTACTGTTATGCAATATTGTAATATTTGTATAAATAATATCAGCACATTGATATTGAACATCGGCAAAAATTAAACATTTTCACTACTTTGAGCTCAGTTTCAAGCTGTTTTCTGTACTAAAACCACTCAAAATCATCTCTATTTATGTAATATATCTTCCATTCTATCAAAAGAGACCAAGAAATCACGAATACAACTGTAAAAAACATACGAAAAAACACTTCAAAGTAACTGTTTTAATCCAAAAATACCTGGAGAGAGTTTACCTGGAGAGAGTTCCGGGGATCAACACCCCCGTGGCCCGGTCTGTGACCAGGCCTCATGGTGGATCAGGGCCTGATCAACCAGGCTGTTACTGCTGGCTGCACGCAGTCCAACGTACGAACCACAGCCTGGCTGGTCAGGTACCGACTTTAGGTGCCTGTCCAGTGCCTGCTTGAAGACAGCCATGGGTCTGTTGGTAATCCCCCTTATGTATGCTGGGAGGCAGTTGAACAGTCTTGGGCCCCTGACACTTATTGTGTTCTCTCAACGTGCAGCGGTGGAATGAAGTTATACCTGATGTTCAGTGTGCAATAAATTCTGCTTACAATGCTTCAATAGGTGACACTCCACATTATGCGTTGTATGGTGTTGATAAGCGTTTGCCTTATGAGTTATATTCTAATCCGAAACCAAATTACAATCCTGATGATTTCATAGCAACTCGTACCAGCCAAGCTCAGAGTGTTTTCAGAAGAATACGTGAAACACTTCTTAAATCAACAGCAGAATTTACAAGAGTAACTAATACTCGAGCAAAACCGATCAAAGTTAAAATAAGTTTACCTGGAGAGAATTCCAGGGGTCAACGCCCCTGTGGCCCGGTCTGGGAGTTATGCTGACTAACTTTAACAAAACATCTGCAATGCCTAAGCTCGACCAAAAGTTTGTTGGTCCTTATCGAGTAGTTGAACATATTAATGGGAATAAGTATAAGGTTCCTAGGTACAGTGGAACCCCAAGTTTCGAACATAATCCATTCCAGAAGCTTGTTCTCAACTCGAAATGTTTGAAAGTTGAATCAATATTTCCCATAAGAAATAATGGAAATACAATTAATCCGTTCCAGAAACCCAAAAATATTAAAAAAAATACATTTTAATGAGATTATTTATAGTTCTACATACTACACATAAGAATTATACTACATAGTAAAGATATATTAAATAAATGCATGTATTTAAATATTTAAACAAATAAAATAACATTTTTACTTATTTTATTGAAGATTGTTGATGGCATATGGAAGATAGGGAGGGCTTAGTGTTTGGAAGGGTAATCCCCCTCCATAAGGACTTCAGGTATCAAAGCCCTATCTGGGGTTACTTCCCTTCTTTTTCTTTTAATCCCACTAAGACCAGCTTGAGAGTCAATGGACCACTGTCGCACAAAATAACTGTTCACAGTCCTCTGTTTCTAGCGCCTCTTTAAGATTTGCCTGAAGTGGGACATTGTTTTGTCACTGAACATGTTGCTGATATGGCTTGTTTCAGCTTGGTCAGGGTGGTATTTCTCCACAAACCTTTGAACATCAGTCCACTTCGAACAAATCTCCTTAATCTCTGAAGAAGGCACCTCAACCAGTCCCTCTTCCTCCTCCTCCTGTGAAACAAGAGCCTCAACTCTGGTCTTATGCTCTTACAGTTTCAGCTCTTGCAGCTCTTCAGTTGTTAGCTCTACCCTGTGGTCCTCCACCAACTCTTCCACATCCTCGCCACTCATTTCCAAACCCAGGGATTTGCCCAATGCCACAATACCTTCCACAACAGGCACAGGGTCATCAGGGTCAGCCTCAAACCCTTCAAAATCCCTCTGTTGGACACAGCCTGGCCACAATGGTCTCCAAGCAGAGTTCAAAGTCCTGGAAGTCACTGCATTCCAAGCCTTACCTATGCAGTTGTAGATATTGAAGTGATTCTTCCAGAACTCTCTAAGGGTCAATTGAGTGTCCGAGGTCACTTCAAAGCACTTTTCAAACATTGCTTTTGTGTAGAGTTTTTTGAAGTTGGAAATGACTTACTGGTCCATGGGCTGGAGGAGAGGAGTGGTGTTAGGAGGCAAGAGCTTCACTTTTATAAAATTGAAGTCATCACACAGTAGGTCCTCCAATTTGGAGGATGTGCAGGAGCATTGTCCAGTAACAGGAGGCACTTGGGGTCCAAATCCTTTTCCTTTAGGTATTTTTTCACACTGGGGCCAAACACTTCATGGATCCACTCACTGAAAAGTTTCCTTGTGACCCATGCATTCTGACTAGCTCTCCACAAGACACACAATCTATTCTTGACGACATTGTATTTCTTGAACACACTGG
Source organism: Cherax destructor (assembly GCA_009830355.1). Classification (NCBI taxonomy): domain Eukaryota; kingdom Metazoa; phylum Arthropoda; class Malacostraca; order Decapoda; family Parastacidae; genus Cherax; species Cherax destructor. The sequence continues at coordinate 37,084 of WNWK01013170.1, read as the reverse complement.
GATTTTCTGAGTGATTCACCAGTAAAGGCTTCACTTTAAAATCCCCACTAGCATTAGCACAAAACATAAGAGTTAGCCTGTCTTTCATAAGCTTGTGTCCTGGCAGTGCCTTTTCCTCCTGAGTAATGTAGGTCCTGTTGGGCATTTTCTTCCAAAACAGGCCTGTTTCGTCATAATTGAACACTTGTTCGGATTTCAAATTTTTACTCTTTATGTAGTCCTGAAACTCATTTATGAATTTTTCTGCCGCACATTTGTCTGAACTAGCAGCCTCATCGTGCCTTACCACATTGTATATGCCACTACGCTTCTTAAATCTGTCAAACCAGCCTCTGCTAGCCTTAAAATCACTAACACTACAATCAGCACTGGTTCCAGGCATTTTCTTTGCAAGATCGGCATGCAACTGCCTTGCCTTTTCACAAATGATTGTCTCCGACACACTATCACTTGCTAACTCTTTATCCTTGATCCACACCAGCAACAACTTCTCAACCTGTTCGACTATTTGTGGTCTATTTTTGGCTAGCATATCAACACCTTTTGCAACATCAGCTTCCTTGATTTGTTCCTTCTTTGCCAGGATAGAAGCGATAGTTGACCTGTTTTTGCTATATATCCTGGCAAGCTCAGAAATTCGCACATCACTCTCGTATTTTTGTGTAATTTCCTTCTTCATGTCTATGGTGTTTCTCACTTTCTTTACCACAGGGGTACCACTAGGAACTTTCTTGGGACCCAGTGTAGCTTATTTCACAGTCGCACTTAATGAACAAGCTCCAAACACAATTAATTGTGAAATGTTTGGCTGAGCGTGAAGGGTAATGTTCACTCAAGTGTAAACATCGCTAGACTGGCTCACGGCGCTTGCGTGGAGGCGTGCAAGCGCCTGGGCGGACAGGTCTGGTACACATTTGTTTAAAACGCGGGACGTATACGATTGGCGGGACAAAATTTGTTCGAAAAAAGTGTTCGAAACTCGATTTGTTCGATTGCCAAGGCGTTCGAAACTCGGGGTTCCACTGTAGTAGGTTGGTAGACAGCAACCGCCCAGGGAGGTACTACCGTCCTGCCAAGGGAGTGTAAAACGAAAGCCTGTAATTGTTTTACATGATGGTAGGATTGCTGGTGTCTTTTTTCTGTCTCATAAACATGCAAGATTTCAGGTATGTCTTGTTACTTCTACTTACACTTAGGTCACACTACACATTCATGTACAAGCATATACATACACACCCCTCTGGGTTTTCTTCTATTTTCTTACTAGTTCTTGTTATTATTTCCTCTTTTCTCCATGGGGAAGTGGAACAGATTTCTTCCTCCGTAAGCCATGTGTGTCGTTAGAGTCGACTAAAATGCCGGGAGTGAGGGGCTAGTAACCCCTTCTCCTGTATACATTACTAAAGTTAAAAAGAGAAACTTTTGTTTTTCTTTTTGGGCCACACCGCCTTGGTGGGAAATGACCGATTTGTTGAAAAAAAAAAAGTATAAGGTTAGAGAAATCAGTACGAGTCAGTATAAAGAATCGCATTTAGATCATATGAAGTTAGTATGCGATGAGGACGAAGTCCCTGACAACCAGACAAATGAGACAGACTCTGACAATCCTCCTGATGTTGTACCCTCTACCTCTAATGATCAGTCAGATGATCAACCTGAATGTCGTTATTCCCTATGTACACGACAAGTAATGAGTAATCCTCAAGTGTCATTTGTAAATACACTGTACCAATTTAGATCTTCCTCATCCACAAATTGAGTTACCCATTGCAACAGAGTTTGATCCTCCCAGAGATGATAATCATTCTGCATATGTTAATCTCACCCTAGCAAAGTTGGGGTTAAATGTAAATAACCTGTATAGATGAATAATATAATTTAAATTGTATTTCAACTGTGTGCTACAATATCAACTAAGTATTATTCAAGAAATTTTTGTGTGCGTTCACGTTCTCTCCGAATTCTGAGATTTAACAGTAAGATTTGAGTGGGCTGCAGAAAACAATATGAAGTTCAATGATGAGAAATTTCAATTACTCAGATACGGAAAACGTGAAGAAATTAAAATCTCATCGGAGTACAAAACTAATTCCAACCACACAATAGAGCGAAAAACTAATGTCAAAGACCTGGGAGTGATCATGTCAGAGGATCTCACCTTCAAGGACCATAACAAAGTAGCAATTGCATCTGCTCGAAAAATGACAGGATGGATAATGAGAACCTTCAAAACCATGGATGCCAAGCCCATGTTGACACTTTACAAATCGCTTGTTCTATCTAGGCTGGAATATTGCTGCACACTAACTGCACCTTTCAAGGCGGGTGAAATTGCTGACCTTGAAAATGTGCAGAGAACCTTCACCGCACGCATAAGTGCGATAAATCACCTCAACTACTGGGAACGCTTGAAGTTCCTAAACCTGTACTCTCTAGAACGCAGGCGGGAGAGATACATTATTATATACACATGGAAAATTCTCGAGGGCTTAGTACCAAACTTGCACACAAAAATCACTCCCTACAAAAGCAAAAGACTCGACAGGCGATGTAACATCCCCCCAATGAAGAGCAGGGGTGCCACTAGCACGTTGAGGGACAACACAATAAGTGTGAGGGGCCCAAGATTGTTCAACTGCCTCCCAGCATACATCAGGGGGATTACCAACAAACCCCTGGCTGTCTTCAAGCAGGCACTGGACAGGCACCTCAAGTTGGTACCTGATCAGCCGGGCTGTGGTTCGTACGTTGGACTGCGTGCGGCCAGCAGTAACAGCCTGGTTGATCAGGCTCTGGTCCAACAGGAGACCTGATCACAGACCGGGCCGTGGGGGCGTTGACCCCTGGAATTCTCTCCAGGTAGACTCCAGTTAGACAACGAATCTGCCTTGTCTGTTAATCACTTCCTTCTTTGTAAATACAGTGGTACCTCGAGTTACGATGGTCCCCAAAATCGCCCTTTTATGTAAGTTTATTTTTTTAAATTCTTTTGTAAGTATATTTTTGGGGGTGTAAAAGGACTAGTCTATTTTACATTATTCCTTATGGGGATAAATTCGTTTGGTAATGGCACTTGAACAGCATTCTCGAACGAAAAAATATCGTAACTCGAGGTACCACTGTATATTTCCTCAGAATCCGTAGATCACATGAATACAGATCGATCGATCAATTTTTTTTTATCTTTTATTTTCCACCATTGAGCCTATTGATTCCTATGAATTGTGATATATCATACCTTGTAATGCAATGTCAAAGTACACAACAGTTGAACATTATAACTATACATAAGGATATTATCGGAATGGAAATCAATATAATGGATCTTATTGTAATGCATTACAATAAGATCCATTATATTGATTTCCATCCCGATAATATCCTTATGTATAGTTATAATGTTCAACTGTTGTGTACTTTGACATTGTATAGAATCAGCCCAGAGCCGTACACCTGTCGCCTCAAGTTTGTATTAGCTGTATGTCAGTAGTAGTACTTATATTCAGTAGTAGTAATTGTAACTTACCAACCGTTAGGGAGTCACAAGCCTTACGTGATCACTGCCCATTAAGAGCCTTTCTTCTGACCTAAGCCATGTCAAAGGTCAACCTTTGAATGCTGCGAGCTCCCCTCGCTCACTAGCGGCAGTTCAAGTCAGGACAGCAGAGTAGACAGGCACAGGCTCTGAGTGTTCTCCCATTATTATCACCAATATATATGTTACCAACCAAGCAGCGTTTGTGTTATTACCAAATCCATTGACAAAAACCCCACATGACACAGTCTTGGGCCCCTGACACTTATTGAGTTGTCTCTCAACGTGCTAGTGGCACCCCTGCTTTTCATTGGGGGGATGTCTTTTGCTTTCGTAGGGAGTGACTCTCGTGTGCAAGTTTGATACTAATCCCTCTAAGATTTTCCAAGTGTATATAATAACGTATCTCTCCCGCCTGCGTTCTAGTGAGTACATCTCATTAATAACTATGTAATAACTATGTAATAACTATGTATAACTATGTCTACCATGTATCATTTTATCATGTCTCAATAAAGTATTATTATTATTATTATTATTACAGGTTTAGGAACGTCAAGCATTCCCAGTAATTGAGGTGGTTTATCGCAGTTATGCGTGCCGTGAAGGTTCTCTGCACATTTTCTAGGTCAGCAATTTCACCTGTCTTGAAAGATGCAGTTAGTGTGCAGCAATATTCCAGACTAGATAGAACAAGCGACCTGAAAAGTGTCATCATGGGCTTGGCATCCATGGTTTTGAAGGTTTTCATTATCCATCCTGTCATTTTTCTAGCAGATGCGATTGCTACAGTGTTATGGTCCTTGAAGGTGAGATCCTCTGACATGATCACTCCCAGGTCTTTGACATTAGTTTTTCGCTCTATTGTGTGGTTGGAATTAGTTTTGTACTCCGAAGAGATTTTAATTTCTCCACACTTTCCGTATCTGAGTAATTGAAATTTCTCATCATTGAACTTCATATTGTTTTCTGCAGCCCATTTAAAGATTTGGTTTATGTCTGCTTGGAGTCTTGCAGTGTCTTCAACGGTGGACACTGTCATACAGATTCGGGTGTCATCTGCAAAGGAAGACACAGCACTGTGGCTTATATCCCTGTCAATGTCTGATATGAGGATGAGGAATAGGATGGGAGCAAGTACTGTGCCTTGTGGAACAGAGCTTTTCACAGTAGCTGCCTCAGACTTTACTCTGTTGACTACTACTCTTTGTGTTCTACGTGTTAGGAAATTATAGATCCATCTACCAACTTTTCCTGTTATGCCTTTATCACGCATTTTGTGTGCTATTACACCATGGTCACACTTGTCAAAGGCTTCTGCATTCTGTTTATCTTCTAGAGCATCCAGGACCTTGTCGTAGTGGTCCAGTAGTTGGGACAGACAGGAGCGGCCTGCTCTAAACCCATGCTGTCCTGGGTTGTGCAATTGATGGGTATCAAGATGGGTGGCGATCTTGCTTCTGGTCGCAGTTTTTTTCTCATTATGTGCTGTGTGCTGCAGGATTTGTTTTATATGGTGAACACTTACCACATAGATGCATTCTCTCATATCTTAGCCCAAATTTACCGCTCACAGCTCATCGAGTGAGTTGAGCTCATGACCCTGGCTTCAGAGTCATAAAACTACAGGATGGACCCTCAAAGGGTTAATGGTCCAAGTCGGACCAAAATGTTGTCGTAAGTTTCATTCACGTATTTTTTTTTTTTTTTTAACACATTGGCCGATTCCCACCAAGGCAGGGCAGGGTGGCCCGAAAAAGAAAAACTTTCATTATCATTCACTCCATCACTGTCTTGCCAGAGGGGTGCTTTACACTACAGTTATAAAACTGCAACATAAACACCCCTCCTTCAGAGTGCAGACACTGTACTTCCCATCTCCAGGACTCAAGTCCGGCCTGCCGGTTTCCCTGAATCCCTTCATAAATGTTACTTTGCTCACACTCCAACAGCACGTCAAGTATTAAAAACCATTTGTCTCCATTCACTCCTATCAAATACGCTCGCGCATGCTTGCTGGAAATCCAAGCCCCTCGCACACAAAACCTCTTTTACCCCCTCCCTCCAATCTTTCCTAGGTCGACCCCTACCCCACCTTCCCTCCACTACAGATTTATACACTCTTGAAGTCATTCTGTTTTGTTCCATTCTCTCTACATGTCCGAACCACCTCAACAACTCCTCCTCAGCCCTCTGGATAATAGTTTTGGTAATCTCGCACCTCTTCTTAATTTCCAAACTCCAAATTCTCTGTATTATATTCACACCACACATTGACCTCAGACATGACATCTCCACTGCCTCCAGCCTTCTCTTCGTTGCAACATTCATCACTCATGCTTCACACCCATATAAGAAATTTGGTATAACTATACTCTCATACATTCCCCTCTTTACTTCCATGGACAAAGTTCTTTGTCTCCACAGACTCCGAAGTGCACCAATCACCCTTTTCCCCTCATCCTTCATAGACCCATCTGCTGACATGTCCACTCCCAAATATCTGAATACATTCACCTCCTCCATACTCTCTCCCTCCAATCTGATATCCAATCTTTTGTCACCTAATCTTTTTGTTATCCTCATCACCTTACTCTTTCCTATATTCACTTTCAATTATCTTCTTTTACATAACCTACCAAATTCATCCACCAACCTCTGCAACTTCTCTTCAGAATCTCTCAAAAGCACAGTGTCATCAGCAAAAAGCAACTGTGACAACTCCCACTTTGTATTTGATTCTTTGTCTTTTAACCCCACACCTCTTGGCAAGACCTTCACATTCACTTCTATTACAACCCCATCTATAAATATATTGAACAAGGATGGTGACATCACACATCCTTGTCTAAGGCCTACTTTTACTGGGAAATGATCTCCCTCTCTCCTACACACTCTAACCTGAGCCTCACTATCCTCATAAAAGCTCTTCACTGCTTTCAGTAACCTACCTCCTATTCCATACACCTGCAACATCTGCCACATTGCCCCCCTATCCACCCTATCATATGCCTTTTCCAAATCCATAAATGCCACGAAAACCTCTTTACCCTTATCTAAATACTGTTCACCTATATGTTTCACTGTAAACACTTGGTCTACACACCCCCTACCTTTCCTAAAGCCCCCTTGTTCATCTGCTATCCTGCTCTCCGTCTTACTCTTAATTCTTTCAATAATAACTCTACCATACACTTTACCTGTTATACTCAACAGACTTCTTCCCCTATAATTTTTGCACTCTTTTGTTCCCTTTGCCTTTATACAAAAGAACAATACACGCCCTCTGCCAGTCCCTAGGTACCTTACCCTCTTCCATACATTTATTAAATAATAGCACCAACCACTCCAAAACTATATCCCTGCCTGCTTTTAATATTTCTATCTTTATCCCATCAATCCCAGCTGCCCTTTCATTCTACCCACTGCCTCAAGAACTTTCCCCACACTCACAACTGGCTCTTCCACACTCCTACAAGATGTTATTCCTCCTTGCCCTATACACGAAATCACAGCTTCCCTGTCTTCATCAACATTTAACAACTCCTCAAAATATTCCCTCCATCTTCCAGATACCTCTAACTCTCCATTTAATAAATCTCCTCTCCTATTTTTAACTGTCAAATCCATTTGTTCCCTAGGCTTCCTCAACTTATTAATCTCACTCCAAAACTTTTTCTTATTTTCAACAAAATTTGTTGATAACATCTCACCCACTCTCTCATTTGCTCTCTTTTTACATTGCTTCACCACTCTCTTAACCTCTCTTTTTCTCACCATATACTCTTCCCTCCTTGCATCACTTCTACTTTGTAAAAACCTCTCATATGCTCACTTTTTCTCCCTTACTACTCTCTTTAAATCATCATTCCACCAATCGCTCTTCTTCCCTCCCGCACCCACTTTTCTGTAACCACAAACTTCTGCTGAACACACTAACACTACATTCTTTAACCTACCCCATACATCTTCGACCCCATTGCCTACACCCTCACTAGCCCATCTATCCTCCAATAGTTGTTTATATCTTACCCTAACCGCCTCCTCTTTTAGTTTATAAACCTTCACCTCTCTTACTTACTGCTTCTATTTTCTTTGTATCCCATCTACCTTTTACTCCCACTTTAGCTACAACTAAAAAGTGATCTGATATATCTGTGACCCCTCTATAAACATGTACATCCTGAAGTCTACTCATATATGCGTGCGTTATTTGTGTACTGCACCTTCTTCTAATCTTCAAACGACAAATTATCTGCATAATATTTATGTCACACACTGCTCAGTCACATCTCCACTGCCTCCAGCTTCCTTGCTGCAATGTTTAAAACCCATTCTTCATAACCATTTACGTGTATTGGTACCACTATACTCTGGTACATTTCCCTTTTTGCCTCCGCTGATAAGTTTCACTGTCTTCACAGATGCCTCAATGCACCACCCACTTTTTTTTTTCTCATCAGTGCTATGGTTCACTTTGTCTGCTCCCAAATATCTGAAGACATACACTTCCTCTATGCTTCCTGCTTCCAATCTGATATCCATTCTTTTATTACCTAAACATTTTGTTACTCTCATCACCTTGCTCTTTCTTATGTTCACTTTTAATTTCCTTTCTTATATACTCTCTCAAATTTGTCTGCCAACTTCTCTTCAGTCTCTCTCAAAAGCACAGAGTCATTTGCAAAAAGTAAATACAGTGGACCCCAGGTTTTCATAATTTATTCGTTCCAGAATGCTGTTCAAGTGCCATTACCAAATGAACACTGTAACTCCCAGTTTGTATTAGATATTTTTAATCTTTTAATCCCAGACCTTTCCCTAACACCCTATCATTCACTTCTTTTACAATCCCATCTATAAAAGTTAAACAACCATGGTGGCATCACATCCCTGTCTAAAGTCTACTTCTCTCCTACATACCCTTACATGAGCCTCACTGTCCACATAAAAATTTATAACTGAAGGACAGAAAAAGAAACAGTTACTTCTAGATAATTTTTCCGGGTCTAGAGTTGGCTTCATTGCTATCTTATATTAATTGTGAACCTTTCATTTATTTCTTGTATATTGATGAAAGGGCTTATATTACCACAGTTGAAACATGCACATGTTATGATTACTCTGCCAAAATGACTTTTCTTCTTTCCCACCCCAGAGTGATCAACAGGGCCCCAGGTCTCAAACTGGTGGTGCAAACATTACTTTCATCGCTTCAACCCATCGGCAACATAGTCCTCATTTGTTGTACATTTTTTATAATTTTTGGAATCCTTGGTGTACAGGTAGGTCCTTTTTTTGTATTCTTTCTAGTTTAGATTAATATTTATTGTAAGTACATAGACATTCGTGTAAATGCTAATTAATGCACTTACCAATTTGTATTCACTGATCTATATATCACTTCGTAACTTAAAAAAATTAGTCTTTAAATATATGGATGGATGAATGCTAAAAATAATAAAAAGCTTTTAACAACAATGTTAGAATGTAATTTGAAAAGGCAGCAGTGTTATTGTGTATTACTAAAACACATATGGACAAGCTAAAAAAAAGTCCAAAGACAATTTACGAAATGGCACCTAGGGCTAAAAAAAAATAATTATGAAGAAAGGCAGAAAGCATCACTAGGCATGCCATTACTGGCTGATAAGAGAAAATAATACACAGTAACTACTTACGACAAAAGAGAGTGTGGAAAAATTATAGGGAAATAAGTCTGTTGAGTGTACCTGGTAAAGTGTATGGTAGAGTTATTATTGAAAGAATTAAGAGTAAGACAGAAAGCAGGATAGCAGATGAACAAGGGGGCTTTAGGAAAGGTAGGGGGTGTGTAGACCAAGTGTTTACAGTGAAACATATAGGTGAACAGTATTTGGATAAGGGTAAAGAGGTTTTTGTGGCATTTATGGATTTGGAAAAGGCGTATGATAGGGTGGATAGGGGGGCAATGTGGCAGATGTTGCAGGTGTATGGAATAGGAGGTAGGTTACTGAAAGCAGTGAAGAGTTTTTATGGTCAGAGTTTTTTTTCCTCATTATGCACTGTGGGGTGCAGGAATTTTTTTATACTGCGCACAGTGACCGCACAGACCCATTCTATCACATCTAGGCCTAACAGCCTGTTTCTGCTTGATTTGAGGGCGCTAGAATTTAGGCGTACTAGTACGTCAATAACCCCAGGGCGTAAGCCGTACTAGTACGTCAATAACCCTGAAAGGGTTAACTACCATCCTACTAAACACTTGCTGCAATGTAGGGTCACTATATTATAATTAGCCAAATGAAATATCATCATATAATGTACATAGTCCATAAGTTTTTAGATTAAGCTGCCTGTTATGCCCTGGCATGTCAGTGGCTCTCCTTGCACTTCTATTTAAATCTCTATGTAAAATTGTGATGAAATAAAAATTATTATTATTATATTATTATTATTATTACATACATGTATAAGCATATATATACACACCCCTATGCGTTTTCTTCTATTTTCTTACTAGTTCTTGTTCTTATTTATTTCCTCTTATCTCCATGGGAAAGTGGAACAGAATTCTTCCTCTGTAAGCCATGCGTGTTGTAAGAGGAGACTAAAATACCAGGAGCAAGGGGCTAGTAACCCCTTCTCCTGTATAAATTACTAAATTTAAAAAGAGAAACTTTTGTTTTTCTTTTTGGGCCAACCTGCCTCGGTGGGATACTGCCGGTTTGTTGAAAGAAGAAGAATCTAATGGAAAGTAGCAGTTGTCACAGTTGCTCTTTACTGATGACACAGTTCATTTGGGAAATTTTGAAGAGAATTTGCAAAGGTTGATGGAGGAAATTGAGAGGGTATATAAAAGAAGAAATTAGAAGTGAACGTGGAAAAAAGGAATTTGATGATTAGAATAACAAAGTCTAAACAATGAAAAATGTTGCAATTTGGAGGGCTATTTAAACTGTAATGTCACCATGCTTCTTTCAGGATGGAAGGTGAATGAAAGATGGTGAATGTATTTCCTCTTTCTTGAGTCACCCTCCCTAGGTGGGACATGGGCAGCATGTTAATAAAGTAATTTTGTTTTTAATAAACCGGCTGTCCACCACTGAAGTAAGGTGACCCAAAAAAAGATAAAACACTTTCACTATCACTCATTCCATCACTGTCTTGCCAGAGGCATACTGACATTACAGTTCAGATGACCCTTTGAACTGCAACATACCCACTCCTCCTCCTCCTCCTCCAGAGTGAAGGCACTGTACTTCCCACCTCCAGCACTCAAGTTTGGTTAACCGTTTTCTCCTGAAGTCCTTCATAAATGTTACTTTGCTCACACTCTAACAGCACAACTCTTAAACCCTCTTGCCTCCATTGACTCCCATCTAATACGATCACACATGCCTGTTGGATGTCCAAGCCCTTTGCATGCAAAACCTCCTGTACCCCATTCTTAAACCTTTCCTCGGATGACCCCTACATCTCCTTCCCTCCACTTCTTATTTATACACCCTCTTAGTCATCCTATTTTGCTCCAATCTTTCTTAATGTGAAAATTACTTCTAACAAAGCTTGCTCATTTCTCTGAATAATACTCTCAATAGCTCCACACCTCTTTCTGGTCTCCAAGCTATGAATTTTTTGTATAATATTCACACTAAACATTACCCTCAGACATAACAGTTCTAATGCCTCCAGCCTCCTCTGTACTGCAATGTTTAAAACCTATACTTCACACCCATAAAAAGTGTGTTAGTAGCACTATTCTCTGGTATATTTACCTTTTTGCCTCCATGGATAAGGTTCCTTGTCTCCACAGATGCCTCACTGCACCACCCACCTTTTTCCTCCTCATCAGTTGTATGATTCAACTCGTCATTCATAGACCCATCTGCCGACAAGTCCACTCCCAAATATCTGACCACATTTACTTCTTCCACACACACACACACACACACACACTCCTTCCAGTATGATATCGAGTCTTTCATTACCTAAAATTATTGCTACTTTCATCACCTTGCTCTTTCTTATGTTTACTTTTAATTTCCTTCTTTTCCATACCATCCCAAATTCACATACCAACCTTGCAACTTCTCTTCAGAATCTCTCAACAGAACTATGTCATTGACAAAAAGCAATTGACAACTCCCACTTGGCATCAAATTCATTATCTTTTAATCCCACACCTCTCCCCAATACCCAAGCATTCACTTCTTTTACAACCCAATCAATAACTTTATTAATAAACATGGTGACATCACACATCCCTGTTTAAGACCTACTTTTAGTGGAAAATAATCTCCCTCTCTCCTTCATATCTTAACCTGTGCCTCACTATCCACATAAAAACTCTTAATTGCTTTAGGTAACTTATCACCTATTCCATTCACTTGCAACATCTGCCATATGGTAGAGCTAACAGGGCTAAGAGATAGTGAATGTGGCAAGTTGAGGACAGGGCTAGGAGCTAAGACTCAACCCCTGCAACCACACACAGGTGAGGACACCCATGCACATGATCATATGCAAGTAGGTATGGTACATATGTATGCACACGTTTAGCATATGTTTTAACAAGTTAATGAAAATTTTATGTGCAGTGGACCCTTGGTTTTCGTTCACCTCCAAACTCGAACAATTATGTAAATGTATTTTTGTAAGAGCTTTTGTAAGTGTATTTTTGGTGTTCTGAAACGACTAATCTAATTTACATTTGTCCTTATGGGATCAAATTCGTTCGGTAATGGCACTCAAACAGCATTCTGGAAAGAATTTTCAACGAAAACTGAGGGTCCACTGTATTTAGATACAGAGTATTTGCTCACTTGTCTATCTGCTAATTCTTGGAATTGTTTCCTCTCACAATATCCTAACATATTTTGAGTTATTTTATCGTACCATCTAATATGGGCAGCTTCAGGTTAGTATTAGTCAGTGGTATTATGTGCCTGTGTTATATTGTTTGATTTTACAAGTACTACAAACATTTCTTCTTCCATTAATGACTGCTCATTTATTGCATTTTTTCATACCAGTAACCAAATGTACTGTGAGGTCAATCATTGTAAAGTCTTTGTATGCTTCTCAGAAATAAAGATTCTGATTCATCTATTTTCATTTTGCAATAATAATGTAATTACACATAGTTCATCAGTATGTATATTTCTTGCAGCTGTTCAAGGGGTCTTTCTATTACTGTGATGGACTCAATCTCAAGAACATCATCACCAAGACTGATTGTCTTGAAACTCCAGGGAATCTCTGGCTCAACCGAAAGTACAATTTTGATGACCTTGGCCAGGCACTTATGTCTCTGTTTGTCCTTTCCTCCAAGGATGGCTGGGTCAATATCATGTATACTGGCTTGGATGCTGTAGGGGTTGATATGCAGGTAAGGAAATACAAATCCAATTCTTATTTGTACAGTTAAAAAAATATTACGCTCTGGCCATCTCCTACCGAGGTAAGATGACCCAGAAAAGAGAAAGCACTTCTACCATCACTAATTCAGTCACTATCTTGCCAGAAGAGTACTAACATCACTGTTCAGATGGCCCTTAATTCTTTGTATAAAACTGTCCAATGTAATGCAAATGGAAAATCCACCAGAAGAGAGTGAGTGAGTGAATTGCAAGCAGCAACTTCACTCAGACTGTACCCTTCACCAGAACATCACTTCTTCTGAGATCATTTGTTCCTAGGATGACTTGAGTTAAGAACTATGTTTATACAGCACAATATCAGTGAAATAGTCAGTTGATCAAACAGATGGCTCCAATTTTATCCTGTTCCATACTTGTATGTTTCACAACAATAGAGTCTTTCAAATGAGCTGATGTAGGTAACAGCTCTTAGCTTGTATATAAAAGTCAGAAATCCTTTCCCTAACCTTGTAAAACCCTGTGTAAAAAAAAAAATAAAGAATAAGAGTGAGTGAGTGAGACTTAGAGTTATGGAGTGTGAGTGATGAGAGAATTACAGAGAGCATGGATGAAAGAGTTATAGTGAGCAAGGCAGTTAAAAGTGAGTGTGAATGAGAGTTACAGTGAGAGTAATAGAGAAAGTAGGGAGGGAAAGGTTATGCTATTGAGTGAGCAAGAGGGTAAGAGGGCTAGCAAGTAAGTAGTATGTAAATTAACCTTATTCGTATATAAAGTGTCTTAAGAAACTGTACAAGGTGTTTGAAATGAAGCAAATTTAATTTATTTAAAAATATTTATTTATGAATTTGCCTTAAATGAAGTGGTAACTGCCAGGCATATGATACCAACAAGTTAAGGAAAAGGTCACATGAGCAAACATTTTAGACATTTTAATGGAAATATTTTGGTCCTGGGACCTTGTTCATTACAGTGATACACACTTCGGTTCAAGGACCATAACATTTAATTTAAACTGCCTTAAATGATTACTCACATGTCCTTTTCCTCATTAAATTACCATGTCATCCTCACTTGATTAACAGAAAGGTAGTATTGAGTGTTAACATTTCACTTCACCACCATGTTGTAAGCTACAAAATGCCAGCACTCATGTTGAGTAATATATTTATGACAGTTTTTATATTTTTTATTAACTTGAAAATTTGTGTAGTCTACAATGTAAGCTATAATACATTGTGAACTAGTCTCAACCGCAATTATTCAGGGGCCTGTGTTGTAAATGGCAGACAATACTCAGAACTGCCAACTAACAACTGTAGATGGTGAAGCTTTACTCTTTTTCTCTTATTACTACAGAAAATCAGCAACACTGATAAAATATTGAAATAGTTGCTTTTACTGTCTCATTTGTTCAGTGAGCATCTTAATTGCAGATATTCTGTTTTCTACTGTGTCTTCCAAATATAATATATTGTACACTGTATACTGGAGTAAAATTGGATCATGTAGTGCCGTACATTGATATACAGTATTCGTTTCTCTCAGCCAATAGAAAACTATTCTCAGTGGCGGCTCTTGTACTTCATCTCCTTCCTGCTGTTAGTGGGATTCTTTGTGCTAAACATGTTTGTGGGGGTTGTGGTGGAAAACTTTCATCGGTGCCGAGAGGAACAAGAAAAAGAGGAAAAGGCACGAAGGGCTGCCAAGAGAGCCAAAAAGCTTGAGAAGAAAAGAAGAAGTAAGTCAGCTACATACATGTTTGTTATATTGTTAATGTTGCCTCTGTGAAAGTTATTCTTGAAAGCATTTATTTTGGTGGTTAAGAAATACTGCATCTTTATCCCTTGAACTTTAGAAGGATGTTATTATGTGAATTGCTGTGATGTTTCATATCTCCTCAGAAAAAAATTCTGAAGTTTTGTATTAAAAGTTCAGGTTTCATAACCACTGAATGTTATTCTTTTTTTTCTGTTTTTATCAATTGATGTTACATTGAATGCCAAATTTATTCTTAATATTTTTCTCAAATTTCATACTTCTTGTTGTCTTTTGAGTCATGTATTTCCATAAACATTCTTTTTTAGCACTGTATGTAATATTAGTATTCCTCTTTTAAGTGTTATTGCATGATAATAAAGCAAGTATTTTTCACTCTTGAAAATAAGACATTGAGAAATTCAGAGAAGGAAGACTAAAAAGCCTGGAGGCTGCTGGCATTGATCCAGCAACAGTGGACATCGACTCTGAAATCCGAAGGAGGAGGAGAAGAAAAAGACAATTAAAACGCATGAAGCTCCAACTAAGTAAAAGGCTTGATTGCTTGTAGTAACTTGTCTTGAATTGTTTGTAGTTACATCATAGCCTTGAGTGTGTGTAGACTGTCCACACATAGAGAACTGAAATTTCGGCAAGTGAAAAAACTCCTTTTTCACTTGCAAAAATTTCAGTTCTCCATGCAGACTCCTGTTTTTAGCTTTTAAGTATAACAGTTTAAAAAGGGAGATGATGATGATGATATTAATAATAGTAATAATAATAATAATCTTTATAAAGTTTCATAATATAATTAATACATCAATAGCTAATATTTTTGACATACTTCATAGAAAGCCCCTGGTTATGCAGAGCATTTTGGGCAGCCTTAAGATTAACTTATATAGCTACAGATACTTATAAAATTAAGTTGATTTACTTGAATGCTTGAGTTTGCAGTCTCAGACATTAACAGTTTGGTTTATGATTATGATTTTTTTGGGTCAAGCTTTACTGTTTCATAAATAGGTGTAGTGATAATAGCTTGTCTGTGGAATTTTTGTAGTGTGTTAATTTCTCAGTACCTGTTGTGCTTTAAGGTACCACAGCAGCTCATGCAATTAATTCCATTATGGTTAAGGATTTTCTTGAATGGAAGGGATATTATATTTCTCATTAACAGTGTTTCATATCCTTATTCCATAAATTGATCAGTAATTTAAGATTTTGGTTCAGCGTAGTATAGAAATCCTTGATTTTTATTTTAGATATAACTGTAGGTGTGAGACATTCGTATATAATTATTTTTAGACAATTTTTTACAACAGTATGGAACAGTGAAACAGGATAAGGCCTGTAGCATTTGGTTTATAGTTACATAGTATCATTATTATTGTGATTTCATCATGCCAATGAAGTTAGTTAAATAAATAAATTTTGTACAAATTGTAAAATCCTTTGTGTGAGGGGGGGCAAAATGTTCTCAAAGTGTAACTTTAATTTTTAAGTTACACTTAAAGCAGTTTGGCAAGAAAAGTGGATCTGGGACTGCTCAACAGTACACACTTAATTATTTTCAACATGACATGACACTGGAGTTATATTCTGGAACTTAGTAACCTAATAACCAAAAACCAACATGAATTTCACAACAGAAGACCATGCCTGGTCATTTTTTTTTTAACAGCAGTATTCCACCAAGGCAGAGAGATTCAGAGAAGGAAGCATATCACCATCATTCATTCATTCACTTGTTTTGTCAGAACTGTTTTGACGTCACAATTCAGATTACCCTCCAATTGCAACATTCCCACTCCTCTGCCAAAGTGTAGGTGCTTTACTTCCCACCTCCAGGACTCAGAGGTCCATCTAACTGGTTTTTTTTTCCTGAATACCTTTATCTATGTTACCTTGCTCACACTCTAACAGCATATCCATTAAAAACCACTTGATTCCATTCACTCCTTTGTAACATGCTCACTGAAGCCTGCTGGATGCTCAAGCCCCTGAACCTCAAACCATTCTTTACCCCCTTCTTCCACCTAACACCACAAGACTTTGAAAAGGCAACAAATGACACGCCCATGCACTCTGCCCCAGGCCTAGACTCATGGAACTCTGTGTTCATCAAGAACTGCAAAACCCCCTGTTGCGTGCCTTCAGCATTCTATGGAGAGGGAGCATGGACACAGGGGTCATCCTACACTCACTAAAGCAACAGACATAGCCCCACTCTACAAAGGTGGCAGTAAAGCAATTGCAAAGAACTACAGACTGATAGCACTAACATCCCATATCATAAAAATCTTTGAAAGGGTTCTAAAAGCAAGATCGCCAAACACCTAGATACCCATCAGTTACACAACCCAGGGCAACACTGGTTTAGAGCAGGTCGCTCCTGCCTGCTACTGGATCACTATGACAAGGTCCTGGATGCTGTAGAGGATAAACAAATACAGACTTTGCAAAAGCTTTCAACAAGTGTAACCATGGTGTAATAGCGCACAAAATGCGTGATAAAGGAATAACAGGAAAAGTTGGTAGATGGATCTATAACTTCCTGACAAATAGAACACAAAGAGTAATAGTAAACAGATTAAAATCTGAGGCAGCTACGGTGAAAAGCTCTGTTCCACAAGCCACAGTACTCGCTCCCATTCTATTCCTCATCCTCATATCTGACATAGACAGAGATGTAAGCCATAGCTCCGTGTCTTCCTTTATGGATGACACCCGGATTGCCATGACAGTGACTTCCATCAAAGACACCGCAAGACTCCAAGCGGACATCAACCAAATTTTCAAATGGGCCACTCAAAACAATGAAGTTCAATGAAGAGAAATTTCAACTATGTACTCAGATATGGAAAACTTGAGGAAATTAAAACTGTATCAGGGTATGTGACAAATTCTAAGCATACAATAGAGTGAAAAAGTAATGTGAAGGACCTGGCAGTGATAATGTCAGGGGATCTCGCCGTCAAAGACCACAACAAAGTATCTACTGCATCTGCTAGGAAAATGATAGGATGGATAATGAGAACCTTCAAAACTAGGGACGCCAAGCCCATGATGATTCTCTTCAAATTGCTTGTTCTCTCTAGGCTGGAATACTGCTGTACACTAACTGCCCCCTTCAAGGCAGGCAAAATTGCTGACCTGGATAGTGTACAAAGAACTTTCATGGCACACACAAGTACAATAAGGCGTCTAAATTACTGAACGGTTGAAGGCCCTTGATCTGTATTCCCTGGAGCACAGGCGAGAGAGATACATGATAATATTCACTTGGAAAATCCTAGAGGGATTAGTACCAAACTTGCCCATGAAAATCACTCCCTATGAAAGCAAAAGACTCAGAAGGAGATGCAACATTCCCCCAATGAAAAGCAGGGGTGCCACGAGTACACTGATAGACAACACAATAAGTGTCTGGGACCCAAGACTGTTCAACTGCCTCCCAGCATACATAAGGGGGATTACCAATAAACCTCTGGCTGTCTTCAAGAAGGCACTAGACAGGCTGTGGTTTGTACGTCAGTTTGCGTGGGGCCAGCAGTAACAGCCTTGTTGATCAGACCCTGATTCTCCACAAGGCCTGGTCTCAGACCGAGCCGCGGGGGCATTGACCCCCGAAACCCTCTCCAGGCAAACTCCAGGTAATACCTTTCATAGGACAACCCCTATTCCTGCCTTCTGCCCAAGATTTATACACCCTCTTTCTATATGCCCTATCTCTTTCCATAGACCCTCTTTCTTTACGCCCTATCCCTTTCCACCCCTCTCTAAATGTCATCTTTTTTTTTTATCACGATCGTTTCCCACCGAGGCAGGGTAGCCCAAAAAGAAAGAAAACTCCAAAAAGAAAGAAAAAACTTACATAATCATTCAACACTTTCACCGTCACTTATACATAATCACTGTCTTTACAGAGGTGCTCAGATAAGACAGCTTAGACGTCCCTCCAAACTGCCAATATCCCAAACCCCTCCTTTAAAGTGCGGGCATTGTATTTTCCATTTCCAGGACTCTCACTCCATTCACTCCTATCATACACGCTCATGCACACTTGCTAAAAGTCCAAGCCCCTCTCCCCCACAAAATCTCCTTTACCCCCTCCCTCCAATTTTTTTGGCGACAACCCCTACCCTGCCTTCTTTCCCCTACGTTGTCCAAGTCATTTCTACTTTCTTTCCTATCAAAAGTAGTCCAGCAGCTTATGCAGTATGAAGTAAAGTAGTTCACAGACTGGGAGAGTACATGGAGTTTGACAGTCATTATTTATATGAGCAAATTCATGTGCTGTCAACTATTGAAACCAAACTGATTCCTGTTGACCTTGTGACTATCTTCAAATGGCAGAAGCTTGTTTTCAATTAAGTCCAATTCTGACCTGAAAACATTATATAATTTTTTTTTTTTTTTTTCAACAAGTCGGCCGTCTCCCACCGAGGCAGGGTGACCCAAAAAGAAAGAAAATCCCCAAAAAGAAAATACTTTCATCATCATTCAACACTTTCACCACACTCATACATAATCACTGTCTTTGCAGAGGAGCTCAGATACGACAGCTGAGAAAAGTCCCTCCCAGCTGTCACTATCTCAGACCCCTCCTTTAAAGTGCAGGCATTGTACTTCCCATTTCCAGGACTCAAGTCCAACTAAATCAATTAACTGGTTTCCCTGAATCCCTTCACAAAATGTTATCCTGCTCACACTCCAACAGATCGTCATGTCCCAAAAACCATTCGTCTCCATTCACTCCTATCTAACACGCTCACACATGCTTGCTGGAAGTCCAAGCCCCTCGCCCACAAAACCTCCTTTACCCCTTCCCTCCAACCTTTTCTAGGACGACCCCTACCCGCCTTCCTTCCCCTACAGATTTATACGCTCTCCAAGTCATTCTACTTTGATCCATTCTCTCTAAATGACCAAACCACCTCAACAACCCCTCTTCAGCCCTCTGACAAATACTTTTAGTAACTCCACACCTTCTCCTAATTTCCACATTCCAAATTTTCTGCATAATATATACACCACACATTGCCCTTAGACAGGACATCTCCACTGCCTCCAGCCTCCTCCTCGCTGCAGCATTTGCAACCCATGCTTCACACCCATATAAGAGTGTTGGTACCACTATACTTTCGTACATTCCCTTCTTTGCCTCCATGGATAACGTTTTTTGTCTCCACAGATACCTCAATGCACCACTCACCTTTTTTCCTTCATCAATTCTATGGTTAACCTCATCCTTCATAAACCCATCTGCTGACACATCAACTCCCAAATATCTGAAAACCTTTACTTCTTCCATAATCCCTCTCTCCAATGTGATATCAAATTTTTCTTTATTTAAATTGTTTGATACCCTCATCACCTTACTCTTATCTATGTTCACTTTTAACTTTCTACCTTTACACACTCTCCCAAACTCGTCCACTAACCTTTGCAACTTTTCTTTAGAATCTCCCATAAGCACAGTATCATCAGCAAAAAGTAACTGTGTCAACTCCCATTTGCATTTAATTCTCCATAATTTAATCCCACCCCTCTCCCCAACATCCTAGCATTTACTTCTTTTACAACCCCATCTATAAATATATTAAACAACCATGGTGACATTACACAACCCTGTCTAAGACCTACTTTTACCGGGAAGTAATCTCCCTCTCTCCTACACACCCTAACCTGAGCCTCACTATCCTCATAAAAACTCTTTACAGCCTTCAGTAACTTACTACCTATTCCATACACTTGCAACATTTGCCACATTGCTCCCCTATCCACTCTATCATATGCCTTTTCTAAATCCATAAATGCAATAAAAACTTCTCTACCTTTATCTAAATACTGTTCACATATATGCTTCACTGTAAACACTTGGTCTACACATCCCCTACCCACTTTAAAGCCTCCTTGCTCATCTGCAATCGTACTCTCTGTCTTACCTCTAATTCTTTCAATAATAACCCTGCCATACACTTTACCTGGTATACTCAGTAAACATATTCCCCTATTATTTTTACACTCTCTTTTATCCCCCTTCCCTTTATATAAAGGAACTATACATGCTCTCTGCCAATCCCTAGGTACCTTCCCCTCTTTCATACATTTATTAAACAAAAATACCAACCACTCCAGCACTATATCCTTCCCTGCTTTTAACATTTCTGTCATGATTCCGTCAATTCCAGCTGCTTTACCCCCTTTCATTCTACGTAATGCCTCACGCACATCCCCCACACTCACATCCTGCTCTTCTTCACTCCTAAACGATGTTGTACCTCCCTGGCCAGTACATGAAATTACCGCCTCCCTTTTTTCATCGACATTTAAAAGTTGCTCAAAATATTCCCGCCATCTACCCAATACCTCCAGCTCCCCATCTACTAACTCCCCTACTCTGTTTTTAACTGACAACTCCATTCGTTCCCTAGGCTTTCTTACCTTGTTTATCTCGCTCCAAATTTTTTTCTTGTTTTCAGCAAAATTTCTTGACAGAGCCTCTCCCATTCTTTCATCCGCTCTTCTTTTGCACTCTCTCACCACTCTCTTCACCTTTCTTTTACTCTCCATATACTCTGCTCTTCTATTAACACTTCTGTTTTGTAAAAACCTCTCATAAGCTACCTTTTTCTCTTTTATCACACCCTTTACTTCTTCATTCCACCACTCACTCCTCTTTCCTCCTGCACCCACCCTCCTATAGCCACAAACTTCTGCCCCACATTCTAATACTGCATTTTTAAAACTATCCCAACTCTCTTCAACCCCCCCATTACTCCTACTTGCACTATCCCACCTTTCTGCCAATAGTTGCTTATATCTCACCCTAACTTCCTCCTCCCTTAGTTTATACACTTTTACCTCTCTCTTACTTGCTGTTGCCATTTTCTTTTTGTCCCATCTACCTTTTACTCTAACTGTAGCTACAACCAAATAATGATCTGATATATCCGTTGCCCCTCTATAAACATGTATATAAATATCTATGTTTTTTCTGTGTGAAATGTCTGCAATCATAAAAAATGTATCTGGAGTGGACTTTGGGATGAGGTAGGAAAAATCAGAATGTCAAGTTTTGAGGTTTTACAGTGCTTTTATAAATATTCATGCAGTGTATAATGCCACATGCCTCTTTCTTTAGGAAAACTGATATTTTATGTACAGTCTGTATTAGTCTTTGGATTGCACTGGACCTCTCTTCTCCACTGCAAATTTACTAGAATATAATCAACAATATCCTCTCCAAAATGTGTTTGCCTCTTTGATGTCAGTACTGGTTCAGTACTGTAGCTTTGTACAGTACCCTTTATTATGATGCTTTTCCTATTCCTCTCCTGATTCCCTGCTTCTTCTTTTAGTTAATTGTAGAACTGCATATCACAATTCAGTGATTACTAAAATGTATCAGGCATATTGCAGGTTTTCTCTGGATCCTCCCATGTTTACTTCATTAGACACGTTACAGCAATCTTTCTTTAATACTTTTTCATCCATGTCTACCCATAGTGATGATAAAATAATGTAGCAGATATATCCTCTGCTTCTGTTCATACCATTGCCATAAACAAGTTTCCACACAAAATCTAACCTAATATCAAATGGAGTAACTATTGTTCATCATTCTTGTATCACTTTTCTTTTATTGGATATGCTGTATAATACTTTTATTTGTGTTAAACAGTACTAGTATATAATACTGCAATTTCAAATATTCTGAATCTCGTTTTTAAGCTGCTGTATTATGGAAGTAGCTATTGAGAATTTTAATAAATTATTCAAAGTTCTTTCTTTGATTATTAAAATGTTTTTTCTTATGTATTACATAATAAATTTATCTAATGACTACTAACTTTATTTCTTTTTGGGCAGAGATGCGTGAACCACCGTACTACAGTCATTACTCCAGGGCTCGCCTCTTCATCCACAACATTGTCACTAGTAAATATTTTGACTTAGCGATTGCAGCAGTCATTGGCCTTAATGTTGTTACAATGGCGATGGAATTTTACAAAATGCCAAAGGTACGCTTGCGTTTAAAAATGCATACATAGTACAGTGCAGTCTCTGCCCCCAAATTTGTGGGGGTTTATATTTCTAGAGGTTCTGAAAATCTATAATTTTTGAAAACTTTAAAATTGTCTACATAAATTTTGTTTGAGATTTGGGCATATTTTGTGTTTGATACCATGTTTCTTTAAATATTTCTCTAATCTGGTTACTATCACATTTTCAATGTTAGAATATTTATTTCAAAGTCAAAGTGAATTATAATTAGGGTACATTCAGCTCACCAGGTGCCTTTGTCAAGCCTTGTTGGCTTGGCAAAGCTCCCAGTAAGCTAAAAGTTACATAAATATATATTGAAACCATGTCATCATGGTTGTTTAACATATTTATAGATGGGGTTATAAAAGAAGTAAATACTAGGGTGTTGGGGAGAGGGGTGGGATTAAATTTTGGGGAATCAAATACAAAATGGGAGTTTACACAGTTACTTTTTTCTGATAATATTGTGCTTTTTGGAGATTATAAAGAGAAGTTGCAAAGGTTAGTGGACAAGTTTGGGAGGATGTGTAAAGGAAGAAAGTTGAAAGTGAACATAGATAAGAGTAAGGTGATGAGGGTATCAAACGAGTTAGGTAAAGAAAAATTGGATATCACATGGGAGGGAGGAAGTATGGAAGAAGTAAGTAAAGTAAAGTAAAGTAAATTTTATTTCATTGCAATTTTACATAGATATTTGTAGTTACAATCATAAACTGAAGTGCAAGGAGAGCCACTGACATGCCATGGCATTAGGGGCAGCTTAATCTAATGACTTATAGACTATGTACATAATATTAGAGAAATTGATTGAGATTTTTCTAGTTATATATTTGATTTCAAATTACAATATGATGATATTACACTGTTAAAATTACAATATGATGATATTACATTGTAACAAGTGTTTAGGAGGATGGTAATATAAAATTGAGATTATCTTAAGGAAAATAACATTGAGCATTTTTTAAAGTAATTTATAATATGAAGGGGGTAGGCGAGTTTCAGTGGGGAGAAATAAATGGGATTAAGTCAGGAGTATCTGAGAGAGTTAGAGCTAAGGAAGGGGTAGCAATAATGTTGAAGGATCAGTTATGGAA
The DNA here is from genome assembly GCA_009830355.1 of Cherax destructor. Lineage (NCBI taxonomy): Eukaryota > Metazoa > Arthropoda > Malacostraca > Decapoda > Parastacidae > Cherax > Cherax destructor. Next base: position 13,280 of record WNWK01013170.1, on the reverse strand, counting down.
GGAAAAGAGGGAATATAAATGTGTAAATTCAAGGATTATGTGGATTAAAATAAGGGTCGGATGCGAAAAGTGGGTCATAATAAGCGTGTATGCACCTGGAGAAGAGAGGAGTGTAGAGGAGAGAGAGAGATTTTGGGAGATGTTAAGCGAATGTATAGGAACTTTTGAACCAAATGAGAGAGTAATTGTGGTAGGGGACCTAAATGCTAAAGTGGGAGAAACATGCAGAGAGGGTGTAGTAGGTAAGTTTGGGGTGCCAGGTGTAAATGATAATGGGAGCCCTTTGATTGAACTTTGTATAGAAAGGGGTTTAGTTATAGGTAATACATATTTTAAGAAAAAGAGGATAAATAAGTATACAAGATATGATGTAGGGCGTAATGACAGTAGTTTGTTGGACTATGTATTGGTAGATAAAAGACTGTTGAGTAGACTTCAGGATGTGCATGTTTATAGAGGGGCTACAGATATATCAGATCACTTTTTAGTTATAGCTACAGTGGGAGTAAAAGGTAGATGGGATACAAGGAAAATAGAATCAGTAAGTAAAAGAGAGGTGAAGGTTTATAAACTAAAAGAGGAGGCAGTTAGGGTAAGATATAAACAACTATTGGAGGATAGATGGGCTAGTGAGAGTGTAGGCAATGGGGTCGAAAATGTATGGGGTAGATTTAAAAATGTAGTGTTAGAGTGTTCAGCAGAAGTTTGTGGTTACAGGCGAGTGGGTGCAGGAGGGAAGAGGAGCGATTGGTGGAATGATGATGTAAAGAGAGTAGTAAGGGAGAAAAAGTTAGCATATGAGAGGTTTTACAAAGTAGAAGTGATGCAAGGAGGGAAGAGTATATGGAGAGAAAAAGAGAGGTTAAAAGAGTGGTGAAGCAATGTAAAAAGAGAGCAGATGAGAGAGTGGGTGAGATGTTATCAGCAAATTTTGTTGAAAATAAGAAAAAGTTTTGGAATGAGATTAATAAGTTGAGGAAGCCTAGAGAACAAATGGATTTGACAGTTAAAAATAGGAGAGGAGAGTTATTAAATGGAGAGTTAGAGGTATCGGGAAGATGGAGAGAATATTTTGAGGATTTGTTAAATGTTGATGAAGACAGGAAGCTGTGATTTCGTGTGTAGGGCAAGGAGGAATAACATCTTGTAGGAGTGTGGAAGAGCCAGTTGTGGGTGTAGGGGAAGTTCGTGAGGCAGTGGGTAGAATGAAAGGGGTAAGGCAGCTGGGATTGATGGGATAAAGATAGAAATGTTAAAAGCAGGTGGGGATATAATTTTGGAGTGGTTGGTGCTATTATTTAATAAATGTATGGAAGAGGGTAAGGTACCTAGGGATTGGCAGAGAGCGTGTATTGTTCCTTTGTATAAAGGCAAAGGGGACAAAAGAGAGTGCAAAAATTATAGGGGAATAAGTCTGTTGAGTGTACCTGGTAAAGTGTATGGTAGAGTTATTATTGAAAGAATTAAGAGTAAAACAGAAAGCAGGATAGCAGATGAACAAGGGGCTTTAGGAAAGGTAGGGGGTGTGTAGACCAAGTGTTTACAGTGAAACATATAGGTGAACAGTATTTGGATAAGGGTAAAGATGTTTTGTGGCATTTATGGATTTGGAAAAGGCGTATGATAGGGTAGATAGGGGGCAATGTGGCAGATGTTGCAGGTGTATGGAATAGGAGGAAGGTTACTGAAAGCAGTGAAGAGTTTTTATGAGGATAGTGAGGCTCAGGTTAGAGTGTGTAGGAGGGAAGGGGACTATTTCCCAGTAAAAGTGGGCCTTAGACAAGGATGTGTGATGTCACCGTGGTTGTTCAATATATTTATAGATGGGGTTGTAAGAGAAGTGAATGCGAGGTCTTGGCAAGAGGTGTTGGGCTAAAAGATAAAGAAGCAAATACAAAGTGGGAGTTGTCACAGTTGCTTTTGCTGATGACACTGTGCTTTTGGGAGATTCTGAAGAGAAGCTGCAGAGGTTGGTGGATGAATTTGGTAGGGTGTGTAAAAGAAGAAAATTGAAAGTGAATATAGGAAAGAGTAAGGTGATGAGGATAACAAAAAGAATAGGTGACGAAGAGGGATATCAGTTTGGAGGAGGTGGAGAGTGTTATTCAGATATTTGGGAGTGGACATGTCGGCGGATGGGTCTATGAAGGATGAGGTGAATCATAGAATTGATGAGGGAAAAGGGTGAGTGGAGCACTTCGGAGTCTGTGGAGACAAAGAACCTTGTCCATGGAAGTAAAGAGGGAATGTATGAAGTATAGTTATACCAACGCTCTTATATGGGTGTGAAGCATGGGTGATGAATGTTGCAACGAGGAGAAGGCTGGAGGCAGTGGAGATGTCATGTCTGAGGTCAATGTGTGGTGTGAATATAATGCAGAGAATTCGGAGTTTGGAAATTAGGAGGAGGTGCGGGATTACCAAACGATTGTCCAGAGAGCTGAGGAGGGGTTGTTGAGGTGGTTTGGACATGTAGAGAGAATGGAACGAGACAGAGTGACTTCGAGAGTGTATAAATCTGTAGTGGAGGGAAGGCGGGGTAGGGGTCGGCCTAGGAAAGGTTGGAGGGAGGGGTAAAGGAAGTTTTGTGTGCGAGGGCTTGGACTTCCAGCAAGCATGTGTAGCGTATTTGATAGGAGTGAATGGAGGCATATGGTTTTTAATACTTGACGTGCTGTTGGAGTGTGAGCAAAGTAACATTTATGAAGGATTCAGGAAACCGGCAGGCCGGACTTGAGTTCTGGAGATGGGAAGTACAGTGCCGGCACTCTGAAGGAGGGGTGTTAATGTTGCAGTTTTATAACTGTAGTGTAAAGCACCCTTCTGGCAAGACAGTGATGGAGTGAATGATGATGAAAGTTTTTCTTTTCGGGCCACCCTGCCTTGGTGGGAATCGGCCGATGTGTTAAATAAAAAAATATTTATTAAGTAGAGAGTTCATAATTAACATTTAGAAAATTGAATATGTTATATGGAAGGGATATATTGAGCATTTAAATTGTTACAGTATGAGATTTTAGTTTAGGGAATGTTAGGTGGTTTTTGAGATAGTTAATATTGATTGTTCAGAAAGTTATTATATTTACTGGTAAAATTCAGTTCTGAGCCATGTGATAAATTTTACATAGGTTGATATGACTACTTTTGGAAGATTTTGAGGGATTTAAAAGTTAGGTATGTTTGCAGTAAGTGGATTTCTTATGGGAATTAATTGATATGCGGGTTGAACGACTGTTTCGGCTAGATAGATATGCCCTGCTCTATGGAGATTAAGATAGTGAATTAAGTGCGAGAGTATTGAGGCTATGATACGTAATATGTAAGATCATTAATTGTAGTGTGTTTGGAATTTAACCCTTAAACTGTCCACACGTAGATATACGTTTGTACGCGTACTGCTCCGAACGTAGATCTACGTTTTATTTACATTCGTTCAAATTTAGCGCGATAGGCCTGAGTCGCCTAGACATGAGAGAATGGGTCTGTGCCCTCAGTGTGCGCAGTATGAAAAAATCGGGGACGCCAGGGTACCGCATGGTAGCCCAGTTAGTTTCAGCTCCATCTTGGGTCAACATCATGGCACACCCGTGATTCACTCAGCCTCGTCGTATTAACACTCTACTATTCTCGGAAAGTGATAGAGAACGCAGCTTAGTGGATTTGACAGTGATATAGCCACTAATAATCAAGGAATTAGTGAAACTATTGATGACAACCCAGATGACCTCAGCCCATCACCTCTGGGGTGGCCAGTGTGGACAGTGTGGCCATACCAGACCCTCAGCCCAGCATCTGGTGTGGCCAGTGTGGCCACAGACCCTCAGCCCAGCACCTCTGGGGTTGCTAGTGTTACTACCCAAAGGCACTCCGCAAGAGAAATTATCATTTTCCATGTGTTATAATAATGACGATAGTGAAAGTGATATAAGTGAAGATGATGAAATCGATTTTATGCCCATAGACGATTCGTCGAGTGACAGTGATTATCATTATTCCCCAGTGAAACGTGCTTTTGGCGTCATTACCTACGTTCAGGCAGTGTGCCATATGCAGTCAGAGGCAAGGGTCGTGGCAGGTCACAATCCAAAACCCCAGCCACTGATAGTGAAAGTGATAATGAAGGAGAGTATGCTGGGATGGAGGAAGAGGTGGTGGGTGGCATGGTGCCTGGTCCTCGTGGCGCGGTGTGTGGACAGACAAAGGACCACGAGGCACCCTCTCAACCATGTGCTGGCCCCACTCCCGTCCCTCCTCCTCTCCCCACGTCCCATGCCACAGGTCCACCCTGCACCATCTGATCGTGAATGGAAGTTGGACTGAACATACACCATTCGTGCCACATCCTTTCAATTTTGATGGCAGTGGAAGTGGCATCATGCCACACTGTCCCATCACAAATGAGTCTACTGAGTTAGACTATTTTCAACTATACTTTGATGAGCCGATAATGAACCTGATTGCTACCCAGACCAACCTGTACTACCAGTATACAATGGACCATGTAAATGTTACAGAATCGTCACGGCTGCGCAGGTGGAAAGAAACAACTGTGGCTGAAATGTATTTATTCCTTGGCACTATCATGCTTATGCCACACACATATAAGAACAATATAGCAAACTACTGGTCCACAGACTCCTTCATTAGCACTCCAGTCTTCCGTGACCTCCTGTCCTGCAACAGATTCATTCTGTTGCTGAGAATGTTGCATTTCTAAGACAGGAATACACCAAACTGAAATGACATCCTTTACAAAATCCGGGAATTGTTTATGTATCTCGAGCAAAAATTCAGTGCCTACTTTTATCCATTCAAGAACATTGTTGTTGACGAGTCCTTGGTTCTGTTCAAGGGACGACTGTCATTCAAACAATATATACCAAGCAAACGTAATCGCTTTGGTATAAAACTGTTTGTGTGACTGTGAGACTGGTCTTGTGTTGGATGTCATTATCTACACAGGGAAAAATACACTCGATGATACCAGGCGCATGTTGGGCATTTCTGGTCATGTTGTTCGCAAGATGATGCAACCATACCTTGGCAAAGGTCATACATTGTTCACAGACAACTGGTACACAAGCCCTATGCTTGCTGATTTCCTACGTGTGAACAATACTGATATGTGTGGAACAGTGAGAAGAAATAGAAAACACATGCCAAAGTTCACTGGAGGAAGTGTAGTGCAAGCGTTTCATGCCAATGACATCATGGCACTGACATGGCATGACAAAAGGGACGTGACATTGCTGTCAACCATCCACAGAAACGAGATGGTACAAACAGACAGAATCAGCAAGCTCAACAATCAACCTGTTGAAAAACCAGCTGTTGTCATCGACTATACGAACAATATGCGACTAGTCGATAAGTGTGACATGATGATAGGCTTTGTTGACTGTGTTCGTAGGAGTCGCAAAGTGGTATATAAGTGTTTTTCCACCTTGTTGACATTGCAATGCTCAATGCCTTCAACATGTTCGATATAATGACTGGGAAGCGACAACAATATGCGGATTTCACCCTAAATGTCATCAAGCAGATAGCGAGAAAGTATGGTACCACAACAGCGACCTGTCACCCCACAACAGCGACCTGTCACCCCACAACAGCGACCTGTCACCCCACAACCAGAAGGGGAAGTGCCTAACAGAATAATCCCTAACTGTCACTGCCTGATACCATTACCATCTACTCCAAAGAAGAAGTACTCTCAGAAAAAGTGTGTTGTGTGTGCTTACAGTAAACAGCGACCCCAAGTGCGAAAAGACACACGATACATGTGTCAGCAATGTGGAGTGGCACTCTGTATGAATCCATGCTTCTTGGAGTATCATACAGTGGTGGACTTCTAGAAACATAAATGGGACCTGTAAATACCTTGTAGTATATATATGTAAACAATAGTATGTGATTGAACCAGGTGTACAAATTCATCAATCAGTGTGAACATGTGTGTTTGTGACAGTATGATTACTAATTCACTACCAAACATTTGTGTCTAAACAAGAATTGGCAATGATATCAAAAGATCTGCATCAAAACATTATTATCATAGCATGAAAACAACAGAAAATTGAAAAAAAACGATAAGTGTTTATTGTTTCTGCAAGCGGCAGTGCTCCATGTTGCCGACACCACATCATTTAGCACCAACTTCGCGGGCTTATAGCTTATATCTCGGTAAGTACTGGCCCTAAAATTTTTTTAGCCTATCCTGTTTATAAAAATGTGCTCTTCATTTTAATTTTTTTTTTTTTTTTTTTTTTTTTTTAATATTCGGAGCAGTGCGCGAGTGAACATAGATCTACGTGTGGACAGTTTAAGGGTTAAAGATGAGTAGTGGTGCATTTTTTTTTTTAACACTGGCTGTCACCCACAGAGGCAGGATGACCCAGAAAAAGAAACTAGTTTGGCAACACTTTCTTAAGTAGCTGTTTTGTTGGAAGTGTGCAGACATCACAATTCAAATGACCCTCTGAACTGCAACATCCCCATCCCTCCTCCAGAATACAGGCACTGTATTTCCCACCTCCAGCATGCAAAGTCCAGTTAACTGGTTTTCCTGAATCTTTCATAAGTGACCATTCTCTCATACCAACAGCATCACAAGCCTGTTGCATGTTTGAGCCCCTAGCACTCAAAACCTCCTTTATCCCCCTCCCTCTAACTCTACCTGGGATAATTCCTACCTCTTATGTTCACCCCAAAATTATACTTTCTTTGTCATCCTATTCTTCTCTGTCCTCTCTACCTACCCAAACCACCTTAACCCCTCCTCAGCCATCTGAATTATTCCTTTGGTAACCCCACATTATCATCTACACTATTCATTACAAGAAGTTCTCTGTAATAAATATTTAGAACTTGTCAAAGTAGTGTTGCTTTATATAGAAAATCGCTCGTTTTTTAAGATGTAAAATGCTTTAAACTTGGCCATCTTAGATTTCTGAACACTGTACAGCAGGTGTCACAAATATGTACACTCATTAGTATGCCTTTAGCGGACTATATGCATGACAGTTTCGAGAAGTGCCAAGTCATACTGCCAATGACTTAGAAGATTGGCTAAATGATTGTGAAGTTTGTTTTTAATGACTGGCTTGGTAAGTCGCCAAGCTTAAACATGTGGAACCTTATTAAGTGTAGGCTTTGTGGCATGAACATGTCAACTATCCTCAAACTTTCAAGTGCTATTAAGCAGGAGGATCTGTACTCCAATATCCTCCATTCTTTGGGCTTATCGGTGCCTAGGTGACATTAAGGAGTGCATCAAGAGGAAGGGTAATCCTACACTTTACTAGGTTGGGCAAGTGATGAATACATACGTATGTCGGTATTTTAATTTTAAAGTAATATTTTATTATCCATGTGGTGAGTTTGTGCTTGCATATTTATGATGCCTACTATACATAACACATTTTTAATTCCAGAGTTTAGATGCTGTGAACCCTGACCGTTTGTATGACCTAGCAGCTGTGGTGGTTCACTGTGGCACAGGTATCAACAGAGGCCACTACATAGCAATTGTCAAGTCACACAGATTCTGGCTACTCTTTGATGATGATGCTGTTGATGTGAGTATTTGGACATAACAAATAAATGTGGTGTTTCCCTCTTGATAATTTTTTATAGTTTTGTCATGTTCATGTAAATGTGTTGCCTTCCTGTTTTATTCTCTTTAAGCAGGGCTTTCATTTCACCAGCCACTTTTCTGATCTCAGTTTTAAGCTTTAATTGTCCAAATTTCCCTTTGCCAATAATACATTACCAATATTTAACCCTTTGACTGTCGGAGGCCCCATTCTGAAACTCATTCTATGTCGCAAAATTTTTGAAAAAAAAAAATCATTTTCTCTTATGAAATGATAGTGAATCTTTTCCCGATTGTAATGACACCAAAAGTATGAAATTTGATGGAAAACTTACGAAATTGCAAAGTTAGCGATGTCAGCGACATTTACGCATCAGCGATTTCGCCGACTTTGAGCCCTATTTTCGGCCAATTCCATTGTTACATTCGACCAAACTCATAGTTATTTCTTTAGAACTCCATTTGTTCTATCGATTGAGTACAAGAAACCACCAATTTACCAATTTCAACTACCCAATAAAGTGGTCAAAATTTGGCAATTTCGTCAATTTCATGCAAAATAAAAAAGATGTCAATTTCAAAACGGGGTCTAGAATAAACAATGCAGACATTCCTGGCACTATAATAAGATGTTATCTGTTCATTAGTCACGTCTTTAGGCCCCTCTTATATTAATCTTGCTTTCTATTTTGATTTTTTTATTCACACAAAAAATAGAAGATTTATTGTTATGCAGACTATTGCATTACTGTAAAAATGGTATAAATAATATCTGTGCACTTGTGAAAGAATGTTAGACTCGCCAGTTGATGTGTATTTATTGGACGCGTGGCATGATTTGTTTACTCTTGAACATTGGCAAAAATCGAACATTTCCGCTAATTTGAGATCAATTTCAAGATCGTTTTCATCATGAAACTAATCAAAATTATCTCTATTCCTGTAATATGTTTTCCATTCTATCAAATGAGACCACGAAAAAGAGAATACAACCATAAATACTATAGGAAAATACACCTTAAAGTCGGCGTTTTATTCCAAAAACATGGTCGGAGTTTTTTTTTTCTCATTATGCACTGCGTGCTGCAGGATTTTTTTTATACTGCGCACACTGACCACACAGACCCATTCTCTCATATGTGGGCCTACCAGCTTTCTCCCGTTTGATTTGAGGCCGCTAGAATTTGTGAGTATTTATACGTCCGAAACACTGGCTCGCAAGACGTATATATACGACCGAAACAGTCAAAGGGTTAAACTAATCACCAGAATCTAACGCTTCTCTATCCACCCAAATATCATACAATAATGTTGAATGATGGTGAAAGTTTCTTTTTTGGGCCATCCTGCCTCGTTGTTAAAAAAATTAAATCTCTTCATTATCGTTAATGTGTAGCTGCAGTTATATTCAGCACTCTTCCCAGTGTTGGCTAATGAAAATACAACATCTGTACCCCCCTTTCAGCCTGCATACTGTACTACCTAACTTAAAAATCTTGTCTTGATAGCTAGTTTAGTTGTTTCTTAATATGTATTACCACACTGATTCTAACACCACATAAAATCTCAAAACTTTGTTGGGCTGTAGCAACAAAAATTTCAGTTGTACCACAGGTATGTTACATAGTTTACATTCTTTGTTGGATGAACTAGAACCTTTCTAAGGATGCCTTGAAATCTAGATTTAAGCTTTAATCTCCACATTAAAATTTTCACACGGGAATAAATAAATCTTAAAATTTATTTACGCTTTTTTGAGTCTGCACCTGCTTCATTACTGACCATATAAATATTTTACAAACTTTTGCATACTCCTGAGCCTACATGAAACTTGGTACACTATTATTGTGTGTGATATTCTATTTCCTTAGTCAGAGGGCTGAAGAGGGGTTGTTGAGGTGGTTTGGTCATTTAGAGAGAATGGATCAAAGTAGAATGACTTGGAGAACGTATAAATCTGTAGGGGAAGGAAGGAGGGGTAGGGGTCGTCCTCGTAAAGGTTGAAGGGAGGGGGTAAAGGAGGTTTTGTGGGCGAGGGGCTTGGACTTCCAGCAAGTGTGTGAGCATGTTAGATAGGAGTGAATGGAGACGAATGGTTTTTGGGACCTGACAAGCTGTTGGAGTGTGAGCAGGGTAATATTTAGTGAAGGGATTCAGGGAAACCGGTTATTGATTTAGCCGGGCTTGAGTCCTGGAAATGGGAAGTACAATGCCTGCACTTTAAAGGAGGGGTCTGGGATAGTGAGAGTTTGGAGGGACTATTCTAAACTGTAGTATCTGAGGGCCTCTGCAAAGACAGTGATTATGTATGAGTGAGGTGAGTGTTGAATGATGATGATGAAAGTACATATTTTCATTTTGGGGAATTTCTTTCTTTTTGGGTCACCCTGCCTCGGTGGGAGACGGCCGACTTGTTGAAAAAAAAAATATTTCCTTTAGAAAATTTCTTACATTATTACAACTGTTTATCTCCACGTAAACTCAAAACCCAAAAGTTTCTCAAATCACTTTATCATGCTTTCTACAGTTCTGTAAACATGATGGATATCTTTCTTTTCAGATACCTTTTAAATGAAAGTACCTTATGCACATTACTTCCATAAAATCTTTCTCATTAATCCCCAACTAGTTTCTCAGTACAAAAGTTTCAATTGCTATATACCATACACTATAAACTAAAGATTACATGCACAACATTCACCTTTACTTGTATACAGTGCAGTGGTACCCTGAGTTTCGTACTTTATTCATTCCAGAAGGCTGTTCAAGTGCCGTTACCGAACGAATTTGTTCCCATAAGGAATAATGTAAATTAGATTAGTCCGTTTCAGACCCCCAAAAATACACTTATAAAAGCACTTACAATAATACACTTACATAATTGTTCGAGTTGGGAGCAGTACGAAACTCGGGGTACCGCTTACTATGGTATTGTATAATGATTGGTTCTTTTCATTCGTCTTCTGGCACTGTCATTTTTCAGTGAATTGAATCACTTTTTGCAGGTCTCATCCAAATCTTTATTAAGAATGTAAACTATTTTAAGCATTTGAAGAGCATTTCTTGACCATTTTGTAAGATTGTCTTATAGCCTTTTGCATTTCTATTAAGTCATAAGAAATAATTGTCACAATTTTTTATGATTAATACAGTATCACATAATGAAGAACTTTTTTAATTAATTACTCTTTCTGTGTCTCAGAAAATTGACCCATCAGTAATGGAAGAATTTTTTGGCTTGACGTCAGAGATTCAGAAGTCTTCAGAAACAGGGTATATTCTCTTTTATCAAGCTAGAGACCCAACGTAACTTTCAAATAATCACCAAAGAAAGTGGAATCCGTCTGTTGTGTCCAACTGGTTTTATGGGAGTTTAAAAGCAGCATTAGTCATGGAGAAGTGAACATTCATAGGAAGCAACTTTTTTTTTTTTTTTTTTTATTATAAAGAGGGGAATGAATTGAGAATTTTATCCAGAAGGGGTTCAGAGTAGGCGTGTAATAAATGTATTCATCTAGTTCAGGTTTATCAAGTATTGAATGCACCAGTGTACACTTAAATCTGATCCAAATAGTTATTTCACAAATGTTATTGTAATGTATTGATTATAATGCACATGTAAATAAGAGTTTATCTGAGATTTTTCACAGTCTATAGTAGATGTAAGGGCTGGAGAATTCTTGTGTTATTATTGATCAAAATAACTTTCACCCTTTTTCAATCAGTTATATTACTTGTCTTTTGATATGTAAACCTTTACAATTTATAATTATTCACCTTCCCAGTATCCTGTAAGTATTCTTAGTTACAAACCAATTTACTATTGATTTGAAATTATGACTTGGATATTACTTCAGTTGTATTGTATCCATCTGTAGTAATACAGAATAACACAGGCAATTACATTTTTTCTCATACACCATCCAAATTTTAGGTGTCTTTGGTTCTTACATTACCCCAATTTAAAAATCAAAGAACATTCCGTTTCACCATACTAAGTTGGACCATATAAAGACTTGCTAAAACCTTGGACAATAAGGAGGATGCAACTTGTACAAACCTCAGATGCACACAGGATCCATCCAGTACTCCAGTGTAGTTTTCTTTGTGCTGAATCTGGTCCACCAGAATTTTAAACTTCGTACCATGTTAGATTTTGATAAAAGTGCTTTTTTTCATGGCTTGATATATGAACTAAAGGGTAATTTGTTATCTAAATTTTGTATTGCCAGTGAGCAGAGTTATGGCCAACTAGGTCCTTGAAAATGGAGGTAGCATATCGGTGTACTACTGCAAACATAATTTATTAAATTAAAAAAACACACATCACGTGCACACACAAAGTTTGCTCAGTATAATTTATTGAAGCAGCTCCCTGTGACTTTTCTAATAGTGAGACATAACTTTACCTCTTGAGAGCTTGAAAGGACAATCATGACTCTTGCCAGTCTTACCTCTGTGATATCATAATTATTATTTTACAGACTGGGAGAGGGTCATGGTTCATCCCTCAGTCATTAAACCTTTTTGGAGGCAGTTGTACTGTTTTCTAATATATATTTCCCACTGTTAATGCAACACACATTATTGTATAATGCTGTTGAAGAGTAAGAAAAAAGTTGAACAAATGTGGTTTTATTTTACCTCAATGTATGTTATAATACACTAGCTGTTACATTTTATCTGTAAATTTTAAAGAACTTAGTAATTAGCTATTAAATAAACCAGTTATCTTTATAAAAGGTTTTTAATACATAGCAATATACATTGAAAGTTCCCTTTCACAACTTTGATACTAATAATTTAATGTTTTTTATTAATGTTGATTATTTTAATTTGGTATGATACTTTGTGTTGAGTCCTTTATTCATGTGTGTATATTTTATTGTTTGTTAATATCTTTATTTATACTTTTTTTTTTTTTTTTTTGACAAATTATGAATAACTGAGGCAGTCTGCCATTTTTCACTAAGAACTTCTTATCTGAGAGACATTTCTGTTTGGGTTAATAATATGCTTTCCCTGGACTTAGTCCAAGCTGAAGGTGTTTTCCCAGGGATGTGTCCTGAGCACACTTTTCTCCTTGCTATAAATGATCTGGCATCTATTCTTCCATCTAATATTTGGTCGTCACTGTTGATGACTATGCTATAGTTTGTGCAGGCACTAACCATCGCCTCATTGCAGTTTCTCTCCAGTATGCAGTCAATTGTGTTTGCAATTGGGCCACTGCTCATGGGTTAAAATTTTCTAATACTAAAACACCAAATTACTTTCACTAGATAAAAAAAAGGCACAATACCGTGACTGGAACAATGCACAACCCGCACATATAAAAAGAGAGGAGCTTACGACGACGTTTCGGTCCGACTTCGACCATTTACAAAGTCACACTAACACACAGAACAGGTGGAAGGGGTATATATAGGCAGGAAGACAGGGAAGGGCACAAGAGAGTGGGGTAATAATGGAGGTAGTAGTAGTAGTGGAGTCGGTCATATTCTAGGAAAGGACCTCTTTAAGGGGGGCTCCTTGACGTGGTAAAGAGGCTATCGGTCTGAGGAATTGGACCTTTGGTCTTCTTCCTCAGACCGAACCTAATTACCCCCCAATCCCCCTCCCTTTTCCCATCTCCCCATCCTCCCTTTCCCTTTCCTCCTCCTCCTCCTCATCCCTTCCTTATTTC
>WNWK01013169.1:0-56367 GCA_009830355.1 Cherax destructor | reverse complement strand
TTTATCATCTCGACTGAGTATTGTCAAAAGGTAAGGAACCCGTCTAGCCTGTCTTTTCCCGTCAATGTGGTGTATCACCCCATGTTCTGAGCCCACCATTTTGAGCCTGATTTTCAAAGGCTTCAAAAATGTGTTAAGATTTTCCTCACAAAACTGGGAACCATAAGCCGCTTGATGAATTGAATGTCTCGATCCTTGGTTCTGGCGAGACTCCTTTTTTCCTGGGTTGAGTTGTCTATCAATCTGATGGACTCCTTTCAAACTCTTTTTGTTTAAACTCGTTGAGTTTCAGTACGTAGTTTGTAGCTTCAAGAAGCGTTCTAATCTCTCAAATTGTTCGGGGAGAGTGTTTCTCAGGAGGAATTTGAAGGGAGTTCCATTGGGAAAACTCTGAATTATTCCTCCCCGGGAACCCTAGGTTCCGTTAACATAGAGAATGTGGCATTCCCCGGTGTACTACCTGTAAAATCTATGGTTTCTCAAGTTGTCTGAGCCTGTGACGGAAGTTGCGCGGAGACTTAGGTCTCGTTGATGTGTCTTTAGTACTTACTAAGGCACTTCATGTCATTTAATAATGACTGTTGGTCCAATTGTGAGATCAAACTTTCATCGTCTGTTATTTCCTCACCGGAGTGTCTTCTGAGGCTTCTGGAAAAAATAAATTCAATGATACCCCGAAGGGCACAGTGGTATAGTGTTTTTTATACTTGACCCCAAGGGACTTTGCTATTTGCCAACATGTTTGTAACTTTATTGTATTCAACCATTCAACTGTAAGAATTTCCCAAACTGGCAGATAATGAAGCCATCTTATTCTGCAAGGGTCTTTAAATATTACTTTATAAGTCTGTGTTTTTTAAGGTTTTATACAGTTCAATATCCCGGACGCAGGTCCCCAATTATTATGATATTTTTAATTTGTAACAAGCGATGTTAGTCTAGGGAAGAATTTATTCTCCAGTAATATTGTAATAAGAACGTTCTGAGGATATGATTTATATCAATGAGGAGATTGAAAACACTTTGATAAAATATTATTTTAATAGTATAACGAAAACCCATTTTATTTTGTTAAAGTAGTTCTTTTTCCCTTTTTTCTTATATATATTGTATATACTTAAACCTTACACACAACTTATAGATTAATAAACATGAGCAAATAAAGTTATATGGACTCTATTTTCTGAGCCGTTAAATGTTGACTAGAACAGAATAAGTCTCTAAACAAATTGAGCACTTCTTTATGATGAAAAGTTGACCAGATCTCACAATGGACTGAAGTATAACTCTAGTACAATGGCTTCTCAAAGTGAGTAGCGATGGTGTCCTCCTCTATAAGGAGAGAGGGGATGGTGTCCTCCTCTATAAGGAAGGCGAAAAACACTTTAATCCCCCTACGTCATTCCCCACGATAGCCCCCGAGGGGAGGGCACACAAACATTGAATGGGAGTTACCACTGGTAGATCCCGGGGTAATTAAATGAAAAAATGAAAATGAAAAAGAAAATGTAATATTATAAACTGTTCATCGTTTTTGCTATTAATAGGGTTTGCAATGTAATATTAGATAGATGCTAAATGCAAGATATTTGTAAAAAAACTATCTGGGGTAAAATGGCTGTGAACCCGGAAGGTAAAAACGTGGACCCCCCCAGTTTTTGGCATAATTCATTCTAGAAGGCTCTCAAATTCATTCGCAATTTACCCCTTTATTAAGGAATAATTAAAGTAGGTTAGTCCTTTTTAGACCCCCCAAAAACCTTACAAAAACACTTACAATATTACGTTACCCATTGTTCATTTAGGGGACCGCTGGGGTCCATGTATATGTCTGTCAAGTCTTGTTTTTTCTTCTGCCATTCCCTCTTCTTTTTCCTCTTTCTATAATAGATACTCCCCCTCACCCTACATTAAGACTCAAATATTTTAAGGTTATAATGATTACTGTATGTGTATTTTTATTGTTTTAATGCCTAGTTCTATTTTTAACATACGTACAGTGGTACCCTGAGTTTCGTACAAAATTCGTTCCAGAAAGCTGTTCTAGTGGCGTTACCAAACGAATATATTCCATAGAAATAATGTAAATTAGATTAGTCTGTTTCAGACCCACAAAAATACACGTACAAAAATACTACAATAATACACTTACATAATTGTTCGAGTTGGAGCTGCATGAAAGTCGGGGTACCACTGTACAGTCATCCCTTGGTTTTCGCTGTCCCAGTTTTCGCCGATTTGGTTTTCCGACTTTTTCAGGGAAAATTTGTCTTAGTTTTCGCGATTGTTTTAGTTTTCCAACTTTATGGGACCTGTCCACTAGTGCCGCGCACTACAAAGGCCGTGGCCCGCCACCACGCACCTCCCACGCATTGTCACGCATTCTAGCATTGTTTATGTTTAGTGAACATCACCCTAGGAGTTTATACAAACATTTATTAACAATTCATTGTTTTGGCCCTTGATTATTGTGTGTGACTACTAAATAAGCTACCATGGGCCCAAAGAAAGCTCCTAGTGCCAGTTCTTTGGTAAAGAAAGTGAGGAACACTGTAGAAATGAAGAAAGAAATAATAGAAAATATGATAGTGGTGTACGTATTGCCGAGCTCGCCAGGATATACAAGAAAACCAATCAACCATCAGTTCCATTGTGGCAAAGAGAAGAAATCACGGAAGCTAATGTTGCAAAGGGGTGAATACGATAACGAAACAGAGATCACAAACAATGGAAAATATGGAGAAATTGTTATTGGTGTGGATAAACCAAAACTGCTAGCGGGTGATAGTGTTGTGCAATCCATCATATGTGAAAAGCAAGGCTGTTGCATGCCGATCTTGTAAAGAAAATGCCTGGAACCAGTGTTGAGGTTTATGAATTTAAGGCCAGCAAAGGCTGGTTCGAAAACTTTAAGAAGCGAACTGGCATACACAGTGTTGTAAGGCATGGTGAGGGTGCCAGTTCAGATAAAGATGGGGCTGAAAAATTTGTGCGTGAGTTTAAAGAATATGTAGAGGCAGAAGAATTTAAACCCCAACAAGTGTTTAATTGTGACGAAACAGGCCTCTTTTGGAAGAAAATGCCAAGGAGGACCTACATCACGCAGGAGGAAAAGGCAATGTCAGGACACAAGCCTATGAAAGACAGGCTAACTCTTATGTTATGTGGGAACGCTAGTGGGGATTTAAAAGTGAAGCCTTTACTCGTGTATCACTCTGAAAATCCCAGAGTGTTCAACAAATACAGTGTTGACAAAGGTAAATTGTGTGTGTTTTGGAAGTCTAATGCTAAGGCATGGGTCACTAGGGAAATTTTCCTGGAATGGTTTAATCAAGTGTTTGGCCCCAGTGTGAAGAAATATCTATTGGAGAATAAATTGCCACTTAAGTGCCTCCTGGTAATGGACAATGCTCCTGGTCATCCTCAAGACTTGGAAGACCAAATGCCTAAGGAATTCAGATTTGTAAAAGTGAAGTTCTTGCCTCCTAACACCACTCCTCTCCTCCAGCCCATGGACCAGCAGGTCATTGCAAACTTTAAAAAACTGTACACCAAAGCAATGTTTTAAAGGTGCTTTGATGTAACCTCAGACACTAGATTGACCCTAAAAGAGTTCTGGAAGGCTCACTTCGATATCTTCTATTGCATAGGCCTTATAGATAAAGCTTGGCAGGGAGTGACCTCCAGGACGATGAACTCTGCTTGGAGAAAGTTGTGGCCAGATTGTGTCCCAGAGAGGGATTTTGAAGGGTTTGAAGCTAACCCTGATGAGCCTATGGAAGTTGTGGAAAGTATTGTGGAATTGGGGACTTCTATGGGGTTGGATGTGAATGGAGAGGATGTGGAAGAGTTGGTGGAGGACCACAATGAAGATCTAACCTCTGAAGAGCTGCAAGAGCTTGAGCTGCAACAACAACAAAACAGATATGAGGAAATTGCTTCAGTGGAGGAAGAAAGATGTAAGGTGCCTTCTTCAGAGATTAAGGAGATTTGTGCAATGTGGAGTAGGGTGCAATCATTTGTGGAGGAACATCACCCTGACAAAGATGTTGCAATCCGTGCTGGCTACTTTTACAATGACAATTCCATGTCCCATTTTAGGGACATTTTAAAGAGCCACCAGATACAGAGCTCTCTGGAGAGATATTTAGTGCCACAGGTGTGCAGTGAATCACAAGCTGGTCCTAGTGGAATTAAAAGACAAAGAAGGGAAGTGACCCCAGATGAGGACTTGGTACCTAGAGTCCTTATGGAGGATTCCCTTCCAAAATTAGGGTTTCTACCCTCTCCTCCTTTCTCTCTTCCATCCAACAACATCAGTCTTCAGTAAGGGTAAGTGCCACATTCATTTCACTCATTTGTGCATGTAAATCTATCTTTAAGGCCCCCCCAAATTTTTTTTTTCCAAATTTCTGGGTTTCTGGAATGGATTAATTGACTTTCCATTATTTCATGGGGAAAATAGTTTTGGTTTTCGCCGATTTTGGTTTTAGCCGATCCATCTGGAACGGATTAAAATCGAATACCGAGGGATGACTGTACTAAAAAATGTTATAAATGGTGCAAAGGTGACATTAAAGGAACATCTCAGCAATCGAACAAATCGGAAATAGAACACTTCTTTAGAAAAAAATTTATTTCGGTAATCGAACACTGTGAAGGCTATTACTCAGACTCGGTTCAATCTTGCATCCAAGACGAATCAAGGCTGGTTCCTCCTTAGGAAAATTACGAAGAATAGAAAAAGACAAAAATAACACCAAAAATAAGCACTTTATTGAATAGAGAAATTTATGAAATAATAAAAACTTAAACATGAATAGCAAAACAAACCCTATCGTGAATAAAAATGAAAAATAAAAATAGACAAATAAGACTATGTTGCAACAGCTAATTTTTACAGATGGAATGTGTAAAAGGGACGTGTCGATGTTCTTGACACATAAGCTGATACACTTTTCTGAACTCCTTGCTGGTATTCACTTAATTGATGACGGTGGCAACAACCACTTGTTTGACGGATGTTTCCAAAACTCATATGTTGACCGAGTCAGGGACTCAGGTGGGGTCCTTGGGTAACTCAGGTGGCTGTGGTTGGCTATAGTGTTAACTGCAGATGTGTGCAGGGTAAAGGTTGATGATTCAGTCTCAAATATCTTGTGAGGTGACTCTTCAATCTCCCTCAGCGTTGTGCCAGATGACCCAAGCTGGTACTGACGGTTATCAAATGGAGAAAGATAAAATTACTCACCATTCTTATACGTACTCCACATTCTTATAATAGGCATAAGGCCTTTTAAAATAAATAGTGAGACAAATTTATGTTAGTCAATACAAGGCAAGGGCAGAGCCACATTAAGTACTCCAAAATGACGAGTGAAGCTCATAACATAAAATATGATAGAAGTGGCGGTGAAGACTTACAGTGGAGACGGGAGTTGTCAGTCGAGTGATAGCCCTTTGGCCGGAGTCTAGCATGTCACCTCTCTCCGGGTGGAAGAAGGAGGGGGGTACAGCTGGAGCTAGATACTCACCCCACCTCAACGAGCAGACTACCACTACTAGCACTTATACCGACATTCACACTTCCATCACTCCTATCTATGGACTTTAACCTCACAAACACTTTCCGCCAATCGAACAAGTGCGTACCAGACTTGTCCGCCCAGGCATTGTGAGTCAGTCTAGCTTTGTTTATCCTCCTGCTTGCTCTTCCAAACATTTCACAATTAATTAATTGTGTTTGGAGCTTGTTCATTGGTTGAGGCAGTGTTAGAGGCAGTGGTGATGAGAGGCAGTATTGGTGAGAGGCAGTGTTGGTGAGAGGCAGTGGTGAGAGGCTGTGGTGATGAGAGGCAATGGTGGTGAGAGGCAGTAGTGGTGAGAGGCAGTGGTGATGAGAGGCAGTGGTGGTGAGAGGTAGTGTTGGTGAGAGGCAGTGGTGGTGAGAGGCAGTGGTGGTGAGAGGCAGTGGTGAAGAGAGGCAGTGGTGATGAGAGGCAGTGGTGATGAGAGGCAGTGTTACGGTTCAAAACTTAGTCTTTGGCCAGGTTAGGCTCACCGTAACAAAAATCACTTCCAGGAATAAGGAGGGACTTATATTCTTTGCAAGATAAGGCAAAAATAAGAATAGTATATTAAAGCTTTTTCCGTTTTTTTTATTAAAAGCTTAAATACTTCTTAACTTAGTCAGATCTTTCCAATCACATAAAAATACTAAGTTGTGTATAAACAATAGTACGGATCTTATCAACCGTAAATTAATCACCTTTAATAATCAATGTCTATATGGACACTTCACTTAAGAATGAACAGAGGAGATAAACGGTTCCTCTTTCGTGACACCACACGCCTTGAAAGAGAGTATATATATATATATATATATATCCAGTAGGAACACCATTTCAGAATAACACTTGGAAGATATCTGGGTCTGAATTCCACCCAGAATTTCCGCCGGGACAGATCAAATGTTTCTTGATCACAACCTCACGGAGTACAGTGGGACACTTAAGACAATGTTCACTGAGTCAGTAGTGAGTGTAAACTCAGTTTCGGAGAGCCTCAGAGGGTAAGCTCCATATACTAAAATTCTTACCATTTAGTTTTAAGTTAATTTTAAGTCTGCCCAAAATGCCCTGCATATTAGGGGCTTTTGTCATGTACACCTCATAACATATTGTAACTCTTTGTATCATGTCCAAATAAACTACTATTACTATACCAAGGGTGAGAGAGAACTAACTATACACTGTAGTCCCGCCTTGACATCAACTCGTCAAAGGGGAGAGGGTAGAGCGGTCTGAACCACCCACCGAAAACATACCTAGTTATCCACCTAAACAAGGTGTTACATTCCTACCTAACATTACTCCAAATATATATATATACTACATACAACATACCCGGGTATAATAATAATAATTACATATCCAAAACCCAGATAATATTATAAACTAGTGGAATCTTTAATTAGCTTTATTAAAGAAACCCCGAGTATAATATTAAGTGGACAATTCCATATAAATCTATATAAATTAATGCCAAAAGACCTTGGGCATAACAGGCAGTGGTGATGAGAGAGTGGTGATGAGAGGCAGTGGTGGTGAGAGGCAGTGGTGGTGAGAGGCAGTGGTGGTGAGAGGCAGTGGTGGTGAGAGGCAGTAGTGGTGAGAGGCAGTAGTGGTGAGAGGCAGTAGTGGTGAGAGGCAGTGGTGGTGAGATGCAGTGGTGATGAGAGGCAGTGGTGGTGAGAGGCAGTAGTGGTGAGAGGCAGTGGTGGTGAGAGGCAGTAGTGGTGAGAAGCAGTGGTGGTGAGAGGCAGTAGTGGTGAGAGGCAGTGGAGGTGAGAGGCAGTGGTCATGAGAGGCAGTTGTGGTGAGAGGCAGTGGTGGTGAGAGGCAGTGGTGATGAGAGGCAGTGGTGATGAGAGACAGTGGTGGTGAGAGGCAGTAGTGATGAGAGGCAGTGGTGGTGAGAGGCACTAGTGGTGAGAGGCAGTGGTGGTGAGAGGCAGTGGTGATGAGAGGTAGTGGTGATGAGAGGCATTGGTGGTGAGAGGCAGTGGTGTTGAGACAGTGGTGGTGAGAGGCAGTGGTGCTTGTTCATTGGTTAAGATAGTGTTAGAGGCAGTGGTGGTGAGAGGCAGTGGTGGTGAGAGGAAGTGGTGATGAGAGGCAGTGGTGGTGAAAGGCAGTGGTGGTGAGAGGCAGTGGTGGTGAGAGGCAGTGGTGGTGAGAGGCAGTGGTGATGAGAGGCAGTGGTGGTGAGAGGCAGTGGTGGTGAGAGGAAGTAGTGGTGAGAAGCAGTGGTGGTGAGAGGCAGTGGAGGTGAGAGGCAGTGGAGGTGAGAGGCAGTGGAGGTGAGAGGCAGTGGTGATGAAGGCAGTGTGATGAGAGGCAGTGGTGATGAGAAGTGGTAATGAGAGGCAGTGGTGGTGAGAGGCTGTAGTGGTGAGAGACAGTGGTGGTGAGAGGCAGTGATGATGAGAGGCAGTGGTGATGAGAGGCAGTGGTGGTGAGAGGCAGTGGTGGTGAGAGGCAGTGGTGATGAGAGTCAGTGGTGGTGAGAAGCAGTGGTGGTGAGAGACAGTGGTGCTTGTTCTTTGGTTAAGATAGTGTTAGAGGCAGTGGTGAGAGGCAGTGGTTGGTGAGAGGCAGTGGTGATGAGAGACAGTAGTGGTGTGAGAGGCATGGGTGGTGAGAGGCAGTGGTGCTTGTTCATTGGTTGAGTGAACATTATCCTGCGAGTTCATACAGTTCTTAACAATCCATTGTTTTTGGCCCTTGATTATTTTGTGTGACTGCTGGTAGTGATTGTGGAAGGAACACTGTGTCATGGTGTTTTATACTGGGTAGTGATTGTGGAAAGAACACTGTTTCATGGTGTTTTATACTGGGAAATGATTGTGGAAGGAACACTGTGTCATGGTGCTTTATACTAGGTAGTGATTGTGGAAGGAACACTGTCATGGTGTTTTATACTGGGTAGTGAATGTGGAAGTAACACTATGTCATGGTGCTTTATACTAGGTAGTGATTGTGGAAGGAACACTGTCATGGTGTTTTATACTGGGTAGTAATTGTGCAAGGAACACTGTGTCATGGTGTTTTATACTGGGTAGTGATTGTGGAAAGAACACTGTGTCATTTTGTTTTATACTGGGTAGTGATTGTGGAAGGAACACTGTTTCATGGTGTTTTATACTGGGTAGTGATTGTGGAAGTAACACTGGGTCATTTGTTTTATACTGAGTAGTGATTGTGGAAGGAACACTGTCATGGTGTTTTATGCTGGGTAGTGATTGTGGATAGAACACTCTTTTATTGTTTTATACTGCAAAGAGATTATTGAAGGAACTCTGTGTCACGTTGTGATTGTGAACACTGTGTCATGGTGTTTTATACAGGGTAGGGATTGTGGAAGAAACACTCTGTCATGGTGTTTTATACTGGGTAGTGATTGTGGAAGGAACCTTGTGTCATGGTGTTTTATACTGGGAAGTGGTTGTGGAAGGAACACTGTGTCCTTGTGTTTTATACTGGGTAGTAATTGTGGAAGGAACACTGTGACATGGTGTTTTATACTGGTAGTGATGTGGATGGAACACTGTGTCATAGTGTTTTATACTGGGTAGTGATTATGGAAGGAACATTGTCATGGTGTTTTTACTGGGTAGTGATTGTGGAAGGGACACTGTGTAATAGTGTTTTATACTGGGTAGTGATTGTGGAAGGAACACCCTGTCATGGTGTTTTATACTGGGTAGTAATTGTGGAAGGAACACTGTGTCATGTTGTTTTATACTGGGAAGATATTGTGGATGGAACACTGTGTCATGGTGTTTTATACTGGGTAGTGATTGTGGAAGGAACACTGTGTCATGGTGTTTTATACTGGGTAGTGATTGTGGAAGGGACACTGTGTAATAGTGTTTTATACTGGGTAGTGATTGTGGAAGGAACACCGTGTCATGGTATTTTATACTGGGTAGTGATTGTTGAAGGAACACTGTTTCATGTTGTTTTATACTGGGAAGTGATTGTGGAAGAAATACTGTGTGATGGTGTTATATACTGTGTAGTCATTGTAGATAGAACACTGTGTCATGGTGTTTTATACTGGGTAGTGATTGTGGAAGGAACACTGTCATGGTGTTTTATACTGGGTAGTGATTGTGGATAGAACACTGTGATGGTGTTTTATACTGCGTAATGATTGTGGATGGAACACTGTGTCATGGTGTTTTATGCTGGGTACTGATTGTGGAACACTGTGTCATTTTGCTTTATACGCAGAATTGATTCTGGAAAGAACACTGTGTCATGGTGTTTTATACTGGGTAGTAATTGTGGAAGGAACAGTGTATCATGATGTTTTATACTGGGTAGTGATTGTGGAATGAACATTGTGTCATGGTGTTTGATACTGGGTAGTGATTGTGAAAGAAACACTGCATCATGGTGTTTTATACTGGGAAATGATTGTGGAAGGAACACTGTGTCATGGTGTTTGATACTATGTAGTGATTGTGGAAGTAACACTGGGTCATGGTGTTTTATACTGGGTAGTGATTGTGGAAGGAAATCTGTCATGGTGTTTTATACTGGGAAGTGAT
This sequence comes from Cherax destructor, assembly GCA_009830355.1. Lineage (NCBI taxonomy): Eukaryota > Metazoa > Arthropoda > Malacostraca > Decapoda > Parastacidae > Cherax > Cherax destructor. Next base: position 46,250 of record WNWK01013169.1, on the reverse strand, counting down.
TGTATAATGAACACTGTGTCATTGAGTTTTATACTAGGTAGTGATTGTGGAAGAAAAACTGTCATGGTGTTTTATACTGTGTTGTGATTATGGAAGAAACACAGTATCATGGGGTTTTATTCTGGGAAGTGATTGTGGAAGGAACATTGTGTCAACTTGTTTTAAACTGGGTAGTGATTTTGGAAAGAACACTATGTCATGGTGTTTTATAGTGGCAAGTGATTGTGGATGGAACATTGTGTCATGGTGTTTGGTACTGAATAGTGATTGTGGAAGGGACACTGTGTCAGTGTTTTATACTGGGTAGTGGTTGAGGAAGGAACACCTTGTCATGGTGTTTTATACTGGGTAGTAATTGTGCAAGGAGCACTGTGTCATGTTGTTTTATACTTGGAAGATATTGTGGATGGAACACTGTGTCATGGTGTTTTATACTAGGTAGTGATTGCGGATGGAACACTATGTCATGGTATTTTATACTGGGTAGTGATTGTTGAAGGAACACTGTCATGGTGTTTTATACTGGGTAGTGATTGTGGAAGAAACACTGTGTCATTGTGTTTTTACTGGGTAGTGATTGTGGAAGGAACACTGTGGCATGTTGTTTTATACTTTGTAGTGATTGTGGAAGTATCACTGGTCATTGTGTTTTATACTGGGTAGTGATTGTGGAAGGAACACTGTCATGGTGTTTTATACTGGGTAGTGATTGTGGATAGAACACTGACATGGTGTTTTTTCTGGGTAGTGATTGTGGATAGAACACTGTGTCATGGTGTTTTATGCTGGGTACTGATTGTGGAACAATGTGTCATTTTGCTTTATACGCAGAATTAATTGTGGAAAGAACACTGTGTCATGGTGTTTTATACTGGGTAGTAATTGTGGAAGGAACAGTGTGTCATGATGTTTTATACTGGGTAGTGATTGTAGAAGGAAAACTGTGTCATGGTGTTTGATACTGGGTAGTGATTGGGGAAGGAACACTGTGTCATTTTGTTTTATACTGCGTAGTGATTGTGGAAGTAACACTGGGTCATGGTGTTTTATACTGGGTTGTGATTTTGGAAGGAAAACTGTCTTGGTGTTTTATACTGGGAAGTGATTGTATAATGAACACTGTGTCATTGAGTTTTATACTGTGTAGTGATTGTGGTATGAACACTGTGTCATGGTGTTTTATACTGGGTAGTAATTGTGGAAGGAAAACTGTCATGGGGTTTTATACTGGGTAGGGATTGTGGATGGAACACTGTCATGGTATTTTATACGGGGTAGTGATTGTGGATGGAAGACTGTGTCATGGTGTTTTATACTGGGAAGATATTGTGGATGGAACACTATGTCATGGTATTTTATACTGTAGTGATTGTGGAAGGAACACTGTGTCATAGTGTTTTATTCTGGGTAGTGATTGTGGAAGGAACACTGTGTCATGGTGTTTTATACTGGGTAGTGATTGTGGAAGTATCACTGTTTCATGGTGTTTTATACTGGGAAATGATTGTGGAAGGAACACTGTGTCATTGTGTTTGATACTAGGTAGTGATTGTTGAAGTAACACTGGGTCATGGGGTTTTATACTGGGTAGTGATTGTGGAAGAAACACTGTCATGGTGTTTTATACTGGGAAGTTATTGTATAATGAACACTGTGTTATTGTGTTTTATTCTGGGTAGTGATTGTGGAAGGAACACTGTGCCATGGTGTTTTATACTGTGTAGTGATTGTGGAAGAACACTGGTCATGGTGTTTTATACTGGGTAGTGATTGTGTGAAGGAACACTGTGCCATGGTGTTTTATACTGGTTAGTGATTGTGGAAGGAACACTGTGCAATGGTGTTTTATACTGTGTAGTGATTGTGGAAGGAACACTGTGTTATGGTGTTTTATACTGATAGTGATTGAGAAACGAGCAATGTCTCATACAAAATTCATTTAGGTCTTGGACTCTGTCTGGTTAGCGCTTGCTAAAAATCGAGTCATATTGTGATCTTAAGTAGCTAACTCATTTCCTTGCGTGATCTGTGTAGGACTCATCCGTTTAAGTAAGGTCCCAATACTGGATGTTGTTCTCATTCAGTAAGTCAGTCAAGTCATTCAGTAATTCAGTCAAGTCATTCAGTAAGTCAGTCAAGTCATTCAGAAGTCAGTCAAGTCATTCAGTAAGTCAGTGATTTGGCATAAGAAAACAAATACTTTGGGTTTCTTTCAATTTCATTTATGGCTTTTAGTTCTTCCCGCTTTTCTTGATTTCCGAAAGATTTCTTTAGTGTTTGCTATTTCTTTGACCAGTTTGCTATTTATTTGATCAGTGTCTCCCTACGTCTTACAAATATATTGGCCTCTTTTAGCCGCTCTGTTATTCTTTGGCTTTTCCTGTATAGGGAATGCCTTTCTCTTTCTAGTTTTCATCATCTCTTTCTCTTTATTAAAGGAATATGAATTGAGCATACCTTGAGTGCCACAGAGTTAATTTGTTCTAGACTTAGGTTTGGATCCATGTTGCTTAGGATATCTTCCCAGTTTACATCATTTAGGACCTGGTTGACTTGGCCCCACCTTATGTTTTTGGTATTGAAGTTGAATTTGGTAAAGGTTCCTCGTGACTGATCCCATTTTGTTGGTTTGGGGTCCCGCACTTACCTGTCTGAACCTGTATTATGTTGTGATCTGTGTATATTATTTTTGAAATGGTAATATTTCGTATCAGATCATCATTGTTAGTGAAGATGAGGTCCAGTGTATTCTCTAATCTTGTTGGCTCTATTATTTGCTGGTTTAAGGTGAATTTGGTGCAGAGATTTAAAAGCTTGTGTGTGTGTGAGTTTTCATCTGATCTGCCTACTGGTGTTATCTCTGCTACAACATTATTTGCTACATTCCTCCATTTTAAGTACCTTAGGTTGAAAACTTCAAGGAACAAGATGTTTGGGTAGGAGATGGAAGATTTTCTAGACATTGGTCTATTTTCAAAAGCTGTTCCTGGATTTGTTTTGAAGTTGCATCCGGAGGCTTGTATACAACCACAATGACCAGCTTTTGAGTCTCGATGAGCACCCTAAATCCCCACCAGTGCCTAGAGAAGCTGAATACAGAAGCATTCAAGGTATGTATGAAGCACGTACCATTGAGGAAACCCAGAAGATCAGATGTAGAGAGCGTAAGTTCTCATACATTCGCTTAACATCTCCCAAAATTTTCTCTCTCCTCTACACTCCTCTCTTCTCCAGGTGCATACATGCTTATTATGACCCACTTTTCACATCCGACCCTTATTTTAATCCACATAATCCTTGAATTTACACATTTATATTCCCTCTTCTCCTTCCATAACTGATCCTTCAACATTATTGTTACCCCTTCCTTAGCTCTAACTCTCTCAGATACTCCTGACTTAATCCCATTTATTTCTCCCCACTGAAACTCGCCTACCCCCTTCAGCTTTGTTTCGCTTAGGGCCAGGACATCCAACTTCTTTTCATTCATAACATCAGCAATCATCTCTTTCTTATCATCCACACTACATCCACGCACATTTAAACATCCCAGTTTTATAAAGTTTTTCTTCTCTTTTTTAGTAAATGTGTACAGGAGAAGGGGTTACTAGCCCATTGCTCCCGGCATTTTAGTCGCCTCATACGACACGCATGGCTTATGGAGGAAAGATTCTTTTCCACTTCCCCATGGACAATAGAGAAAATAAAAAAACAAGAGCTATTAAGAAAAAGAAGAAAAACCTGGATGTGTGTATGTATATACAGTGGAAACCTGGTTAACGAAAAAAAATCATAGCAGAAGCCTGCTCAAGTGCCATTACCGAACGAATTTACTTCCTTAAGAAAAAATACACTTCCACAAGCACTTACAATATTATACTTACATAATTGCACGATTTCCGGGGTGTTCGTTAACCGGGGTTCCACTGTATATGCATGTGCCTGCCTGTGTAGTGTGACCTAAAGTGTAAGTAGAAGTAGCTAGATACAGTGGACCCCCGAGTAACGTAAAAACTTCACTCAAGAAGCCTGCTCAAGTGCCATTACCAAACGAATTTACTCCCTTAAGGAAAAATATCACGTAGGTTAGTCTATTTCAAACCCCCAAAAATACACTTTCACAAGCACTTACATAATTGTACGATTTCCGGGGTGTTCGTTACTCGGGGGTCCACTGTATATCTGTTATCCAGCGTGTTTATAAGACAAAAAAGACACCAGCAATCCTACCATCATGTAAAACAGTTTCAGGTTTCTGTTTCACAGTCACCTGGCAGGACGGTAGTACCTTCCTGGGTGGTTGCTGTCTACCAACCTATTACCTTTGATGTAAATATTATCAAAATACACTGAAACATTCTTGAGATCAGAAAGGACTATTCTCATAAGCCGGATATACGTAGCACACACGGTGACCAAGCCGAAAGGCATTGTAAGATATTGCATTAGTCCTCTATGAGTGGGAAAAGCAGTGTATGGTTTAGAGTCCGCGTGTAATGACAATTGATGGTACGCTTGTGAAATATCTAATTCAGAGAAGAACTTACAGTCTTTGAATTTATACAAGTCGTGATCGATTACTGGCATGGGCTCAGCATCCCATTTAGTGATAGCGTTTAAATAACAAAAATCTTGAGCCAGTCTGTAAGAATTGTCTGGTTCCTTAACCATAACAACTTGTGAACAGAAAGCTGATTTAGAAGGTTCCATGATATTTTACTTTAAGAGTTTGTCAACTTTCCGTCTTACTGATTCCTGAGCTGACAATTTAATCTTGCGTACAATGGTAGTGGCAAGTCCTGGTATCTCTGTAAATATGTCTGAAAAAGTATTTACTAAGGCACTTACTTGAGATTTTTGTTTACTAGATAGTTCACTGTTGATGTTGATGTTTGAAGTATTTGTTGGAGGATCATCCGATAAGATATCAAGTAGTTCCTTGGATTCTGTGCGAGACTCATCATCTATAATGCAAACTTTACATTCGTAAGAATCATGACTTGTAACTAAGCTGTAAGACATAGTATCTTCATCAAAGGAGTTTAACCCTTTGACTGTTTCGGTTGTATATATACGTCTTATGAGCCATTGTTTCGGACGTATATATACTCACAAATTCTAGCGGCTTCAAATCAAGCGGGAGAAAGCTGGTAGGCCCACATATGAGAGAATGGGTCTGTGTGGTCAGTGTGCGCTGTATAAAAAAAATCCTGCAGCACGCAGTGCATAATGAGAGAAAAAACGACCGTGTTTTTTTATTAAAACGCCGTCTTTGAGGTGTATTTTCGTATAGTGTTTATGGTTGTATTCTCTTTTTTTATGGTCTCATTTGATATAATGGAAAACATACTACAGAAATATAGATGATTTTGAATAGTTTCATGATGAAAACTACCTTTAAATTGAGCTCAAAGTAAGGGAAATGTTCGATTTTTGCAAATGTTCAAGAGTCCAATACACATCAATTGGTGAGTCTAATATTCTTTCACAAGTGCACTGATATTATTTATACAATTTTTACAATAATGCAATAGTCTGCATAACGGTAAATCTTCTATTTTTTGTGAATAAAAAATCAAAATAGAAAGCAAGAGTAATATAAGAGGGGACTAAAGACGTGACAAATGAACAGATAACATCCTATTTTAGTGCCAGAAATGTCTGCATTGTTTATTCTGGACCCTATTTTGAAATTGACAACTTTTTTATTTTGCATGAAAATGGCGAAATTGCCAATTTCTGACCACTTTATTGGGTAGTTGAAATCGGTAAATTGGTGGTTTCTTTGTACTAAATCGATAGAACAAATGGAGTTCTTAAGAAATAGCTATGAGTTTGGTCGAGTGGAACAATGGAATTGGCCGAAAATAGGGCTCAATTTCGGTGAAATTGCCGATGTGTATATATCGCCGAGATCACTAAATTCGCGAGAGCGTAATTCTGTAAGCTTTCCATCAAATTTCATACTTTTGGTGTCATTACCACCGGGAAAAGATTCTCTTATCATTTCATAAGAATTTTTTTTTTTTTTAAATTTTGCGACAACAGGAGAGCACTCAGGATTAGGGGTTGCGACAGTCAAAGGGTTAAACAAAGATTAACTTCTCTATGGTGGTAGTTTCAAAACATTGACATGATACATTATTTCCTTACCTCTGACATCCAAGAGATAATCTACCTTATTACAGTCCTTTACTACTTTATACAGTCCACGCCAGGGAATTAACAATTTGTTGGACTTGTCTGGTAAAAGAATTGAAACTTCGTCACCAATATTAAATTCACGCTTAGAGCTCTTATGGTCAAAATTGGGCTTGTACGTTTCCATAGACATATTAAGGTTCTTGACAACCAAATCAGCGGTTTCTTCTAATCTTTCTCTCAGATCTAAAAGAAACTGATACTATGTGCTTTGAACTTCAGGTTTAATATCTTTGGACCACAGTTCATTCAAGATAAATAGATGTGCACGAGTTTGTCTCCCATAAAGCAATCAAAAGGGAAATATCCAATGAAATCACTCGGAATCTCACGCATTGCAAAGAGAGCACATGGCAGATATCTATGCCAGTCCGTTGGTTTAAGAAAACAAAGTTTCTTTAATATTGACTTTAGGATGGCATGTTGACCTTCCACTCTTCCATTACAATTTCTCTGGGTATACCTACCCATGAAAAATAGTAATGCTTCTGTGACTTCTGTGGACGTAATGGATTTCAAAGGTACCACCACTGGGAAGCTGGACGCATAGTCAATCAGAGTCAAGATATATTTATGACCTCCTGATGAACGAGGAGTGAGAGGACCAACTATATCCACTGCAACTCTAGCAAATGGGACTGAGAAAATTGGCATTTTTACCATAGGAACTCTCTTAGTTCTACCCTTCTGTGAGGAAAGTTGACATACGTGACACGATCTATGTTATTGCTACTCTTGGCTTACTTCTTTCAGGTCTAGTGCAGTAGAATGGTAGCGTAGGAGAAGAGATACGGCCGTAGACTAGACGCTGTTTATTGTCGAAAGATGTGGGTACACACGGGTGCAGAGTGTGAGAGGGGACCGGGAGCCAGCTAGGGTAGAACCAGCTTCAATGAGGTAGGCCGCAGGAGTGAGAAAGAAACATGGCAGGCCAGCCTGACCTTGATAGGCCTAGAGGGCAGCACCGGAGTGCCGTGTAATTTGAAAGGGACTAAGTATAGGCTGCTTACATCTACAGTACATACTTATAAATGTCAGAGGACATCCCAGGCCAGAAGTACAAGTCTTTGATCTTCTCATAGGTCTTCCTATATGAAAAATGTTCAGAGACTGGCAGGTCATGAGAAATCTTCAAAATAGTCTCACGGCAATTCCTCGGAATTACTAACAGACTTCTACCCACGTTATTTGGATTGTAAGTGGACACTATATTCTTGAATAGATTATCTTTGTACACAAATTTATAAGAAAAAGTTTTGGAGTGAGATTAATAAGTTGAGAAAGCATAGGGAAAGAATGGATTTGTCAGTTAAAAATAGGAGAGGAGAGTTATTAAATGGAGAGTTAGAGGTATCGGGAAGATGGAGGGAATATTTTGAGGAATTGTTGAATGTTGATGAATATAGGGAAGCTGTGATTTCGTGTATAGGGCAAGGAGGAATAACATCTTATAGGAGTGAGGAAGAACCAGTTGTGAGTGTGGGGGAAGTTCGTGAGGCAGTGAGTAGAATGAAAGGGGGTAAAGCAGCTGGGATTGATGGGATAAAGATAGAAATGTTAAAGGCAGGTGGGGATATAGTTTTAGAGTGGTTAGTGTTTTTATTTAATAAATGTATAGAAGAGGGTAAGGTACCTAGGGAGTGGCAAAGAGCATGCATAGTTCCTTTGTATAAAGACAAAGGGGACAAAAGAGACTGTAAAAATTATAGGGGAATAAGTCTGTTGAGTATACCTGGTAAAGTGTATGGTAGAGTTATTATTGAAAGAATTAGGAGTAAGACAGAGAGCAGGATAGCAGATGAACAAGGAGGCTTTAGGAAGGGTAGGGGGTGTGTAGACCAAGTGTTTGCAGTGAACATAAAGGTGAACAATATTTAGATAAGGGTAAAGAGGTGTTTGTGGCATTTATGGATTTGGAAAAGGCATATGATAGGGTGGATAGGGGGGCAAGATGTATGGCAGATGTATGGAATAGGAGGTAGGTTATTGAAAGCGGTGAAAAGTTTTTACGAGGATAGTGAGGCTCAGGTTAGAGTATATAGGCGAGAGGGAGATTATTTCCCAGTAAAAGTAGGCCTTAGACAGGGATGTGTGATGTCACCGTGGTTGTTCAATATATTTATAGATGGAGTTGTAATAGAAGTGAATGCTCGGGTGTTGGCAAGAGGTGTGGCGATAAAAGATAAAGAATCTAACACAAAGTGGGAGTTGTCACAGTTGCTCTTTGCTGATGACACTATGCTTTTGGAGGTTTCTGAAGAGAAGTTGCAGAGGTTGGTGGATGAGTTTGGTAGGGTATGTAAAAGAAGGAAATTAAAAGTGAATATAGAAAAGAATAAGGTGATGAAGATAAAAAAAATTGATAACGGAAGATTGGATATCAGATTGGAGGGAGAGAGTATGGAGGAGGTGAATGTGTTCAGATATTTGGGAGTGGATGTGTCAGCAGATTGGTATATGAAGGATGAGGTGAATCATAGAATTAACGAGGGGAAAAAGGTGAGTGGTGGACTGAGGAGCTTGTGGAGACAGAGAACTTTATCCATGAAAGCAAAGAGGGGAATGTATGAGAGTACAGTGGACCCCGAGTTTCGTAAGGTTCTTATTTCGTAAACATCGTGTTTCGTAAGCTTTTTTCGATTTCAAGAATCGTAAACTGGCTCGTGTTTCGTAACATATTAGACCTGTCCGCCTGCTCCACGCCTGCGCAGAACGCAGGATGCCCGCCAGTGAAGCGTTGTTTACCATTGAGAGAACATTACCCAGTGCACTCTTTCAAACATTCACAATACATTTGGTGTCTTTTTTTGGTGGTTTAGTGACTGTCACTGTGAAATAAGTCACCATGGGTCCAAAGAAGCTTCCTAGTGGCACCCCTGTGGTAGCATTCATGCAGTGAGTGTAGCATTCATGCAGTGAGTGTAGCAGGCATGCAGGGAGTTTAGCAGGCATGCAGGGAGTGTAGCATTCATGCAGGGAGTTTAGCAGGCATGCAGGGAGTTTAGCAGGCATGCAGGGAGTGTAGCATTCATGCAGGGAGTTTAGCAGGCATGCAGGGAGTGTAGCATTCATGCAGGGAGTTTAGCATTCATGCAGGGAGTTTAGCATTCATGCAGTGAGTGTAGCATTCATGCAGTGAGTGTAGCAGGCATGCAGGGAGTTTAGCATTCATGCAGGGAGTTTAGCATTCATGCAGGAGTGTAGCATTCATGCAGTGAGTGTAGCATTTGCGGAGTTTAGCAGGCATGCAGGGAGTGTAGCATTCATGCAGGGAGTTTAGCAGGCATGCAGGGAGTTTAGCAGGCATGCAGGGAGTGTAGCATTCATGCAGGGAGTTTAGCATTCATGCAGGGAGTTTAGCATTCATGCATTGAGTGTAGCATTCATGCAGTACGTGTAGCAAGCATGCAGGGAGTTTAGCAGGCATGAAGGGAGTTTAGCATTCATGCAGGGAGTTTAGCATTCATGCAGGGAGTTTAGCAGGCATGCAGGGAGTGTAGCATTGATTTAGGGAGTTTAGCATTGATGCAGGGAGTTTAGCATTGATGCAGGGAGTTTAGCATTGATGCAGGGAGTTTAGCATTGATGCAGGGAGTTTAGCATTGAAGCAGGGAGTTTAGCATTGATGCAGGGAGTTTAGCATTGATGCAGGGAGTGTAACAAGCATGCAGGGAGTGTAGCAGGCATGCAGGGAGTGTAGCAGGCATGCAGGGAGTGTAGCAGGCATGCAGGGAGTGTAGCAGGCATGCAGGGAGTGTAGCAGGCATGCAGGAGTGTAGCAGGCATGCAGGGAGTTAGCATTGATGCAGGGAGTTAGCATGATGCAGGGAGTGTATCAGGCATGCAGGGAGTTAGCAGGATGCAGGGAGTGTAGCAGCATGCAGGGAGTGTAGCATGGAGTGGGGATTCCTTTGAGGCTGAAGATTCCTCCCCTAACAAGTGTTTAATTGTGATGAAACAGGCCTGTTTTAGAAAAATATGCCCAAGAGGACCTTCATTACTCATTACCCTATCTTCCAGATGCCTGCAACTCTTCAATAAAAGTAAGTAAAAGTGTATATATATTATTTTTAATTATTTTGTATGTGAATATTTTTTTGTGGAACGGTTCGAATTTCGTAAACTTCGTGTTAAGTAATAGCTCCTGGAATGGATTAATTACGATACTCGGGGGTCCACTGTATAGTTATACCAACACTCTTGTATGGGTGTGAGGCATGGGTTGTGAATGTTGCAACAAGGAGAAGACTGGAGGCAGTGGAGATGTCATGTCTGAGTGCAATGTGTGGTGTGAATATAATGCAGAGAATCCATAGTTTGGAGATAGGAGGAGGTGTGGGATTACCAAAACTATTATCCAGAGAGCTGAGGAGGGGTTATTGAGATGGTTTGGACATATAGAGAGGATGGAACAAAATAGAATGACTTCGAGAATGTATAAATCTGTAGTGGAGGGAAGGCAGGGTAGGGGTCGGCCTGGAAAAGGTTGGAGGGAGGGGGTAAAGGAGGTTTTGTGTGCGAGGGGCTTGGACTTCCAGCAAGCATGCGTGAGCATGTTAGATAGGAGCGAATGGAGACAAATGGTTTTTAGGAGTTGACGTGCTATTAGAGTGTAGGCAAGGTAACATTTATGAAGGGTTTCAGTGAAACCGGCAGGCCGGACTTAATTCCTGGAGATGGGAAGTACAGTGCCGGCACTCTAAAGGAGGGGTGTTAATGTTGCAGTTTTGTAGCTATAGTGTAAGCACGCCTCTGGCAAGACAGTGATGGAGTGAATGATGATGAAAGTTTTTCTTTGTCGGGCCACCCTGCCTTGGTGGGAAACGGTCTATGTGTTAATAAAAAAAATTATAAAAAATTTCTTTATTTGATTCACGTTGTCTGTTAACACTAACTTCCGGGTTTCCTCTAAGGAAGGACAAGTCTTTTGAAGTCCCTTTATATCTATGTGTGAAAGCTCAATAGGTTTTCCTTTGGAAATAATTAACAGATGAGTAAGTTGTAACTTAAATTAGGCTCTGGTAAGGACGTTAACTGTGTCCTGTTGTTGAACAGATTCAGTCACTTGTGATTCTTTGTTAGTTTTAGTGCTGTCTGGTTTTGATGGTTGACTTTCTAAGGGTATTCCAGGAGCTTTGTGACTGTCAGCACTCTGAATTAAGTTAATCAGCTGAATCACTTCTGGATCTATATGGGAAGAAACAGAAGTACTATTAGGTTCACAATCTTTCTTAGAAACTCTTGAAAATCCAAAAGCGCGACTGAAGAATTGCGGAACAATTTTAAGTAACACGTCGTAAAATTAATTTAACACGGTTCACAGGAGGGGAAAAAAAATTGAATGCGCAGTCGCCCGGTCGCCCACTGTGGGTTACACCATTAAGTCAGTGGGAGAGACCTGCTGCCATCCCCTGCCACCCTCAGCCACCCACACCACCCTCCCAGCCTTCAGTTGGGTTCATACGCGTGTAGGACGACAATATTCGGGAACCTCCCTGTGTTTATTTACATACATTGTAAAAATTTTCATTGCCATTTGTTAAATCTGCCAAGAATCATGGCACCCAGTAAGTATACAAGTGTTGCTGAAAGTGACAAGATAATGTTTAAGCGTTCAATTCGGAATACTATCCAAGATTAGGTACTATGTTCCACAACCAGCTCTCCTTTCCCTGTATCACTCACTCATTTATCCCTTTCTCACCTATGTAATCTGTGCATGGGGCTCAACAGCAATAAATCACCTCAGACCATTAATAACACAACGAAAGGCTGCAGTCAGAATGATAACAAATTCCCACTCCAGACAACATACTCCACCAATATTCAAAGGTCTAAATTCATACTTTTTACTGTGTCTATTACATACATAAAACACTAAACTCGATTAACACCCCAATCAAACTTCTCCTTACCAACCTTAACAGGACAGATGACCATAACACAAGGCACAGATCACTATTCGATGTTCCCCATATCCATCTCACACTATGCAAAAATGCAATGCACATTATAGGCCCAAAAATTTGGAATTCATTACCTATGATTACCAAAGAAACCCTGTCTGAACATCAATTCAAAACTCTGCTGAAAAACCACCTACTCACCCAAAACTAAATACACAATACTTAACATTACCTACAAAGGTAATACATAAATCACTTTCCTGCCTCAAAATAACATTATTCACTGTGTTACTCCCCTAGCCTCAAAACCCCTTACATAATTGCTCAAAAACAATAATTTCTCAAATTTAATCTAATGCAAATGTTGAAACTTATATCTCATAAATTTATAAACCTGTTGTAATTAATGCAACCAAATTTAACTTTGTTTCTACAGCATTACCAAATAAAGAAATCCATTCACACTTACTCATTGTAACTCATCTAATGACCTTATAAACTGTTATTGCAACATAATTAATTGATTTGATTTGTTTGATCTGATTTAATTGCAACAAACAAACAAACAAACAAACAAACAAATTTTATTTCATTGCAGATTACATGGGTATCGGAAGTTACAATGTAAATTGAGTGCAAGGAGAGCCACTGACATGCCATGATCTGATTTAATTGCAACACAAATAATTGATCTGATTTAATAAATTGCATTACTTCAAATAATAAATTATGTTGACATATTATAAATTGTTAATGCTTTAAAAATTTGTAAAACTATTATGTTTCAAAATTTTTATATTCAAATTATGTTCAAATTTCATTGCTTAAATACTCAACTATACTTTTATTGTAAATTGTTTACTATAATTTTTTACCATTTAGTTGTAAGTCTAATTTTAAGTTTGCCCATAATGTAAGTCTAATTTTAAGTTTGCCCATAATGTAAGTCTAATTTTAAGTTTGCCCATAATGCTCTGCATATTAGGAGCTTTTGGCATGTACACCCCATTCATTAAACTCATTGTACATCTCTGTATCATGTCACAATAAATAATTATTATTATTCTTATTATTATAAGTCTAGGAATTACAAAGAAAACCGAGATATTAGATAAGCATAAGAGTGGCTGACGTGTGGTGGATATAGTGAGGTTCTATGGCCTTAATGAAGCGGCAGTACAATTAAAAAGAACGAGGCAAATATATGAGCTTGACTGATCGACTTACTGACTTGACTGAATGACTTGACTGACTTACTGATTTGATTGAAGACTTACTGACTTGACTGAATGACTTACTGACTTGACTGAAAGACTTACTGACTTGACTGAAAGACTTACTGACTTGACTGAATGACTTACTGACTTGACTGACTGACTAGTACCACTGCCAGATGATGTTTCTTCTGAGGACCCACCCGCATTCCCAAGTACTTCTGCAGAAAATAAAAAGAACATACCAAATCAAGATAGTAAAGTTGATGAATCAGCACAACCACATTCTACCGATACTTATGTAGACATGGACAGTGAAGTGCCACCATGTGATTCAGACCCAACCATGTCGTTTCCTGTCAGAGAAAAGCATGTTTTCTTTTGGTCAACTTTGGTATACCGTTTCTACAGGTCTTTGTTCTCTGCTGCATTATACTGTAACCCGTATTTAACTGCACAGGTTGTATACAGCTTGGTCTCCCGTGCATTCTGTTTCTGGGATATTACATTCTTGTTCTCTTCTCTACCGCTGCCCATTTTGTTGTTAGGTGATTTTAATGCTCATCATCATCATTGGGGAGGGTCCCACTGTGACTCTCGTGGTGATCACTTGGACATTCTTCTCACTTCTCATCCTCTTCATGTTTTTTAGAGTTGCTCTGACCTATTTTGACTCGCACTCAGTGTCTATTGCATTGATCTTTCTATCTGCTCCTTGTCAATTTCACTTGATTACGCTTGGTCTGTTCTTGATTTGCACGACAGTGATCACTTTCCTATTATCCTTACTTCTACATTGTATTCTCTACTGCTTCGTTGCCCCCATTGGCAATTTGGACGAGCGAATTGGGACATATACTCTCATCTTACTACTTTTTTCGGGGATTCTTCTTCGTCCTCTGTCGATGAGCTGGTGCACCAGTTTTCAACCTTTGTTTTGACTACAGTGATATGTTCTATTCCTCAAACCTCAGGCAGGCATTCTCAGACATGTATGCCTTGGTGGTCTCCAGTGTTTGCCCATGCAGTGCTTTTGAAATGTGCTGCGTGGGCTATTATCGATGTATGTAATTGGACTGCAGATCGTCTTTTGGATTTTAAGTGGGCAAGGGAAGTCGCTTTCCACGTCATATGCAACACTAAATGCACTTATTGGCAAGACTATGTTTCTACCATTACCTTGACTTCCCCTATGTGTGCAGTTTGGAAGATGGTACGGATGGTACCCATTTTGCAGGTTGCTGGTGTTAGTGTTGTGGAGCCTCTTGAAGTTGCCATTGAAATCAAGAACTATCTTTTTCGTGTCTCCCAAGAGCTTCACCTCTGTCCCTCGTTTGTTGCTTCTAAATCTGTCAGGGAGCAGTCACCCTTGGATTTCTCTTCTAATAGGATGGAGCAGTATAATGTACCTTTTCCTCTCTTAGAGCTAACCTGTAGTTTACCTGGAGAGAGTTCCAGGGGTCAACGCCCCTGCGGCCCTGTCTGTGACCAGGCCTCATGTTGGATCAGAGCCTGATCAACCAGGCTGTTACTGCTTGCCGCACGCAGTCCAACGTATGAACCACAGCCTGGCTGGTCAGGCACCGACTTTAGGTGCCTGTCCAGTGCCTGCTTGAAGACAGCCAGGGGTCTATTGGTAATCCCCCTTATGTATGCTGGGAGGCAGTTGAACAGTCTTGGGCCCCTGACACTTATTGTGTTGTCTCTCAACGTGCTAGTTGCACCCCTGCTTTTCATTGGGGGATGTTATATCGTCTGCCGAGTCTTTTGCTTTCGTAGGGAGTGACTCTCGTGTGCAAGTTTGGTAACTAGGATTTTCCAAGTGTATATAATAATGTATCTCTCCCGCCTGCGTTCCAGGGAGTACAGGTTTAGGAACTTCAAGCGTTCCCAGTAATTGAGGTGGTTTATTGTAGTTTTCCGCTTTCCGCTTGTTGGTCATTAGCAGCGGTGACTGATGATATTCATATCCATATGCTACAGCGTCTGCATTCTACAGCCCTTACAGTCGTTTTGCATCTTTCAATTTTGGTTGGACATGAGGGATTCTCCCTCAACAATGGAAATCTTCCATTGTACTACCGTTTTGCAAACCAGGCACTTCAGGGCTTGATACTTCTCACTATCATCCCATTGCTCTGACCAGTGTAGTCTGCAAGGTGATGGAACGAATGGTGAATAGATGTCTGGTATGGTCATTTGAGTCTCACAATAGTCTCACGATTGTTTGATGCATCGAACGTTTCTAAAGCACTTGTACAATCTAACACTAGAGTCGCCATCGCTTCCAGCACTTCAATAAAAGATCTAACCAAGACAAAATCCAAGCACCATGAACCAGTCAATGCAGGGGTTTACACTATACCCTGTAGAGGCTGCGACAGGATTTATGTAGGTGAAGCAGCAAGAAACCTCGAAACACGCCTCACTGAACACATTAATGCATGTAGGAACGATAACTTGAACAACGCCAGCGTACAACACCTAAACTCCACCAATCATCTCAGGAAATTCAGGGATGCCCGATTAGTGATGAAAGAAACTAATTTCCGCAGACGCAAGTGCCTTGAATCAGAACTTATCGCTGTTTCTAACACAAATAAAACAAAGGCAGCTTCTCAGCAAGACTCCTCCTGAAAACAGTAAACCCTGCCATCACATAGTCTCTCCTACTAACACTACACAAGCACAATACAGAGGAGGAACACTGAAACAGGCCTTCTCTAATCCAACCTCCAATAGAAATATTTGTCTAACCTATATTTTTATGCTACCCATGTAATAGGTTTTATCACCTCTTACTCATGTGCAAGTTGATTGTTCTACCTTACTGTATTACTACTACCACTACCACTAGTATTACACCTCACTCTCAGCCTATATATACCCTATGTGTCCATGTATTGTTTGTAACTGCTTGACAAAGTTCCTGGAGAGCAAAACGTTGCCACAATAAAATGTCACATTAGTTGCATTTGTGTGCTTTTACTTAACATATTGTCGGTAATTCTACCAATATTAATACAAATTCTGTTTCACTTGAACTCATTTTCTTCTTCCCAATATAGTGATCAGAAATTGGTAATTTGGCCAATTTCATACAAAATTCAGGATAGGCCAATTTCATAATAGGGTCAAGAATAAACAATGCAATCATACCTAGCACTAAAATAACATTTTCTCTGTTCATTAGTCACGTCTCCAGGGCCTGGAAAGCATAATATAAAAGGGCCTGGAGTCCAGGCCCCTTTTATATTGTGCTTGCTTTCCATTTTTAATTTTTATTCACACAAAAATAGAAGATTTACTGTTATGCAGATCACTTTTTTTTTTTGTATTAAGACATCGGCCGATTCCCACCAAGGCAGGGTGGCCTGAAAAAGAAAAACATTCATCATCATTCACTCCATCACTGTCTTGCCAGAGGGGTGCTTTACACTACAGTTATAAAAATGCAACATTAACACCCCTCCTTTAGAGTGCAGACACTGTACTTCCCATCTCCAAGACTCAAGTCCGGCCTGCCGGTTTCCCTGAATCTCTTCATAAATGTTATTTTGCTCACACTCCAACAGCACGACAAGTATTAAAAACCATTTGTCTCCATTCACTCCTATCAAATATGCTCACGCATGCTTGCTGGAAATCCAAGCCCCTCGCACACAAAACCTCTTTTACCCCCTCCCTCTAACCTTTCCTAGGCAGCCCCCTACCCACCTTCCCTCCACTACAGATTTATACACTCGAAGTCATTCTTTTTTTTTTTATTAACATCGGCCGATTCCCACCAAGGCAGGGTGGCCCGAAAAAGAAAAACTTTCATCATCATTCACTCCATCACTGTCTTGCCAGAAGGGTGCTTTACACTACAGTTATAAAACTGCAACATTAACACCCTCCTTCAGAGTGCCGGCACTGTACTTCCCATCTCCAGAACTCAAGTCCGCCTGCCGGTTTCCTGAATCCTTCATAAATGTTACTTTGCTCAACTCCAACAGCCGTCAAGTATTAAAAACCATATGCCTCCATTCACTCCTATCAAATCGCTCACACACGCTTGCTGGAAGTCCAAGCCCTGCCAAAAACTTCCTTTACCCCTCCCTCCAACCTTTCCTAGGCCGACCCTACCCGCCTTCCTCCACTCTGATTTATCACTCTCAGAAGTCCTCTGTCTCGTTCCATTCTCTCTACTGTCCAAACCATCTCAACAACCCCTCCTCAGCTCTCTGGACAATCGTTTTGGTAATCCCACCTCCTCCTAATTTCCAAACTCGAATTCTCTGCATTATATTCCACCACATTGACCTCAGACATGACATCTCCACTGCCTCCAGCCTTCTCCTCGTTGCAACATTCATCACCCTGCTTCACACCCATATAAGAGCGTTGGTATAACTATACTCTCACATTCCTCTTTACTTCCATGGACAGGTTCTTTGTCTCCAGACTCCAGTGCTCCCTCACCCTTTTCCTCATCAATTCTATGATTCACCTCATCCTTCATAGACCCATCCGCCGACATGTCCACTCCCAAATATCTGAATACATTCACCTCCTCCATACTCTCTCCTCCAATCTGATATCAATCTTTCGTCACCTATTCTTTTGTTATCCTCATCACCTTACTCTTTCCTATATTCACTTTCAATTTTCTTCTTTTACACACCCTACCAAATTCATCCACTCAACCTCTGCAGCTTCTCTTCAGAATCTCCCAAAAACACGTGTCATCAGCAAAAAGCAACTGTGACAACTCCGACTTTGTATTTGATTCTTTGTCTTTTAACCCCACACCTCATGCCAAGACCCTCACATTCACTTCTCTTACAACCCCATCTATAAATATATTGAACAACCACGGTGACATCACACATCCATGCCTAAGGCCTACTTTTACTGGGAAATAATCTCCCTCTCTCCTACACACTCTAACCTGAGCCTCACTATCCTCATAAAAGCTCTTCACTGCTTTCAGTAACCTACCTCCTATTCCATACACCTGCAACATCTGCCACATTGCTTCCCTATCCACCCTATCATACGCCTTTTCCAAATCCATAAATGCCACAAAAACCTCTTTACCCTTATCTAAATACTGTTCACCTATATGTTTCACTGTAAACACTTGTTCTACACAACACACCCCTACCTTTCCTAAAGCCCCCTTGTTCATCTGCTATCCTGCTCTCCGTTTTACTCTTAATTCTTTCAATAATAACTCTACCATACACTTTACCTGGTATACTTAACAGACTTCTTCTTTCTTTCAACACATCGGCCGTTTCCCACCGAGGCAGGGTGGCCCAAAAGGAAAAATGAAAGTTTCTCCTTTTACATTTAGTACTGTAATATATTCAGGAGAAGGGGTTACTAGCCCCTTGCTCCCGGCATTTTAGTCGCCTCTTACGACACGCATGGCTTACGGAGGAAGAATTCTGTTCCACTTCCCCATGAAGAACTCAACAGACATATTCCCCTATAATTTTTGCACAAATGGAACAAATGGATTTGACAGTTAAAAATAGGAGAGGAGAGTTATTAAATGGAGAGTTAGAGGTATCGGGAAGATGGAGGGAATATTTTGAGGAGTTGTTAAATGTTGATGAAGACAGGGAAGCTGTGATTTCGTGTATAGGGCAAGGAAGGCATAACATCTTGTAGGAGTGTGGAAGAGCCAGTTGTGAGTGTGGGGAAGTTCGTGAGGCAGTGGGTAGAATGAAAGGGAGTAAGGCAGCTGGGATTGATGGGATAAAGATTGAAATGTTAAAAGCAGGTGGGGGATATAGTTTTGGAGTGGTTGTTGCTATTATTTAATAAATGTATGGAAGAGGGTAAGGTACATACCTAGGGATTGGCAGAGAGCATGTATAGTTCCTTTGTATAAAGGCAAAGGGGACAAAAGAGAGTGCAAAAATTATAGGGAATAAGTCTTAAGTGTACCTGGTAAAGTGTATGGTAGAGTTATTATTGAAAGAATTAAGAGTAAGACGGAGAGCAGGATAGCAGATGAACAAGGGGGCTTTAGGAAAGGTAGGGGGTGTGTAGACCAAGTGTTTACAGTGAAACATAGGTGAACAGTATTTGGATAAGGGTAAAGAGGTTCTTGTGACATTTATGGATTTGGAAAAGGCATATGATAGGGTGGATAGGGGGGCAATGTGGCAGATGTTGCAGGTGTATGGAATAGGAGGTAGGTTACTGAAAGCAGTGAAAAGTTTTTATGGGGATAGTGAGGCTCAGGTTAGAGTGTGTAGGAGGGAGGGGGACTATTTCCCAGTAAAAGTTCGCCTTAGACAAGGATGTGTGATGTCACCGTGGTTGTTCAATATATTTATAGATGGGGTTGTAAGAGAAGTGAATGCGAGGGTCCTGGCAAGAGGTGTGGGGGTTGAAAGATAAAGAATCAAATACAAAGTGGGAGTTGTCACAGTTGCTTTTTGCTGATATCACTGTGCTTTTGGGAGATTCTGAAGAGAAGTTGCAGAGGTTGGTGGATGAATTTGGTAGGGTATGTAAAAGAAGAAAATTGAAAGTGAATATAGGAAAGAGTAAGGTGATGAGGATAACAAAAAGATTAGGTGACGAAAGATTGGATATCAGATTGGAGGGAGAGAGTATGGAGGAGGTGAATGTATTCAGATATTTGGGAGTGGACATGTCAGCAGATGGGTCTATGAAGGATGAGGTGAATCATAGAATTGATAAGGGGACAAGGGTGAGGGGTGCACTTCGGAGTCTGTGGAGACAAAGAACTTTGTCCATGGAAGTAAAGAGAGGAATGTATGAGAGTATAGTTATACCAACACTCTTATATTGGTGTGAAGCATGGGTGATGAATGTTGCAACGAGGAGAAGGCTGGAGGCAGTGGAGATGTCATGTCTGAGGTCAATGTGTGGTGTGAATATAATGCAGAGAATTCGGAGTTTGGAAATTAGGAGGAGGTGCAGGATTACCAAAACTATTATCCAGAGAGATGAGGAGGGGTTGTTGAGGTGCCCAGGTGGTTCGGATATGTAGAGAGCATGGAACGAGACAGAGTGACTTCGAGAGTATATAAATCTGTAGTGGAGGGAAGGTGGGGTAGTGGTCGGCCTAGGAAAGGTTGGAGGGAGGGGGTAAAGGAGGTTTTGTGTGCGAGGGGCTTGGACTTCCAGCAAGCATGTGTGAGCGTATTTGATAGTAGTGAATGGAGTCAAATGGTTTTTAATACTTGACGTGCTGTTGGAGTGTGAGCAAAGTAACATTTATGAAGGGATTCAGGGAAACCGGCAGGCCGAACTTGAGTCCTGGAGATGGGAAGTACAGTGTCTGCACTTTGAAGGAGGGGTGTTAATGTTGCAGTTTTAAAACTGTAGTGTAAAGCACCCCTCTGGCAAGACAGTGATGGAGTGAATGATGATGAAAGTTTTTCTTTTTCGGGCCACCCTGCCTTGGTGGGAATCGGCTGATGTGTTAATAAAAAAAAATTTTTTGCTCACACTTTTGTCCCCTTTGCCTTTATACAAAGGAACAATACACTCTCTCTGCCAATTCCTAGGTACCTTACCCTCTTCCATACATTTATTAACCCTTAAACTGTCCACACGTAGATATACGTTAACTCACGTAGCGCACTGATTATTTTGAGAGAAAAAAAATTGTTCTTTTTGTTTAAAATGAAGATCGCATTTTTTTTTTGGCATTCCCAAATTTTGTAATACTGCACACACTTGAGTGCACAGACCCATTCTCTAATGTCTAGGCAACTCAGGCTTATCGTGGCAATGCTAAAAGCATTTGAAAAAAAACGTAGATCTACGCTCGTAGCAGTACGCGAGTCAACGTACGTATATCTATGTGTGGACAGTTTAACCCTTAAACGGTCCAAGTGTATATACGTTACCTCGCCCAGTGCCCCAAATATTTTGAATTTTTTTTTATAGAATAAAGAGCACAATTTTCTAAGTGTTATAGGATAAAAATAAAAACTTTAGGGTCAGTACTTACCGAGATATGACGCCGCAAAGTTGGCACTTGGCGATCACCTGATGGCAACATGAAGCACTGCCGATTGCAGAAAATCTGCATATTTACCATTTTCTTCCATTTTTTTTAATATTCTTGGTTTTTATTATATATGATAGTAGTTATTTTACAGTAAATCTTTTGATTTCAATGTCAATTGTTATTTATACACCAATATTATATACAAAATTATTATCATACTGACACAAACACACATGTACACACTGATAGGTGATTTTGCACACCTGGCTGAATCACATTCTATTATCTACAACTACAGTGGTACCCCGACTTACGATATTAATCCGTCAGAGAGGGCATATTTTAAGGCGAAACAATCGTTACACGAATCAATTTTCCCCATAAGAAATAATGGAAATAAATTTAATCCGTCCAAGACTTCCAAAAGTAACTAAATAACAAAAAAGGCACAATACCGTGACTGGAACAATACACACACAACCCGCACATATAAAAGAGGAGCTTACGACGACGTTTCGGCCCGACTTGGACCATTTACAAAGTCACACTAACACACAGAGACAGAGGAAGGTATTTATAGGCAGGCAGACAGGGAGGGTACAAGAGAGTGGGGAAATGTAGGAGTAGTGGTAGTAGTGGTAGTAGTAAAGGTAGTAGTAAAGGTAGTAGAGTAGACAGTCATATGGGAAGAAGCACTGCTATGAGGCTAGCGGCCATGGGTCGTACGAGAGGAAGAAAAGCGAAAAAATGAAGGAAAAACAAGGCAAAAGAAAGAACAGAAAGAAAGGAAAACCCAAGGAGAAAAAAGGAGAAGGGGAAGATAAGAAAGGGAAGGAATCAGGTTAAGTCACGGGTGTTCTGAAGTTTAGAGCATTTAACAATGTAATGAGAGAGGAAAGCATCAACAGAGACAAAGCCAGGGCTAAGATTCATACAGGGAAAGTTGTGTATAAGGGAGGATTCAACCAGGCGGCGACTATGAAAGTTAGGCGTGGGTAGACAGTTTTAGCAGAAGACCAATCAATGGGATGACTGTGATCTCTGACATGACAGAAAAGAGCATTATTAGTGTCGGCAAGCCTAACACTATTTTTGTGCTCCCTGAGTCTGTCAGAAAGAGATCGGCCAGTTTCTCCGAAGTACTGAAGAGGACAGGAGGAGCAAGAAATAGAGTAGACACCAGGAGAATCTGTGGAGGTAGGGGAGGTATGAACTAGATTAGTGCGAAGAGTGTTAGTTTGGCGAAAGGTAAGTTTGATGTCTAAGGAACGGAGAGAGTTGCTGAGATTAGAGAGACCAGAGATGTAGGGAAGGCAGAGGACTGGAGAGTTCTCAGGAGTAGAGGGTTTAGGAGAGAAGAAAGTCCGTTTAGCACGAGAGAAAGCAGAGTCTATGAAATGGGAAGGGTAGCCCAGGCGGGCAAAAGAATTATGAAGAGTGGAAATTTCTGCTTCAAGAAACTGAGGATCACAGATGCGGAGAGCACGGAGAAAGAGGAGATAAGAACACTCTTCTTGACAGAGGAGGCATGATAAGAGAAGTAATGAATGTACATGCCACTGTGCATAGGCTTGCGGTACACGGAGAAGGCAAAACCTGTAACTGAACGGTGGACATGAACATCAAGGAAAGGAAGCAAAGAATTAGATTCCCAATCAGCTTTAAACTTAATGGAAGGGCAAGATTATTAAGAGCATCAAGAAAAGGTTGGAAGAGACTTAAGTCATGAGGCCAAAGAGCAAAGATGTCATCTACATAGCGGAGCCAGAGTGAAGGACGTACATCAATAGTGGGAAGAAGAACAGTCTCGAAGTATTCCATATAAAGATTAGCAAGAACAGGAGATAGAGGAGAGCCCATAGCGACACCAAGGTTTGAGAATAATATTTACCTTGAAAGGAAAAGGAGTTAGAGTCCACGCAAAGTCGGATAAGATCAAGAAAGACATCAGTAGGTATAGGGAGATGAAGTAACCCTTCATTGGCCTTCTCTCCGAGAAAATTAAGGACATCATCCAGAGGGACATTAGTGAAGAGGACTCGACATCAAGACTAAGCATCTTACAGGTCGGGAGAGAGCGAACACGTTCGATGAAGTCTTGAGAGTGACGAAGGTGGGCAGGAGAAAAAGTACCAAGAAAAGGAGTGAGGGTTTTGGCTAGCCAGGACGCAAGAGAATAAGAGACAGAACCTCTAGAAGATATGATGGGACGTAGAGGAATATCAGGTTTGTGAGTTTTGGGAAGTAGTTAAATAAAATATTTTTTAGAACTTTTTGACATTAAATAATACAGAATTTAATGAATAATACCTAAATACACATGTAAATATTGTACAATAACATGTCACTTACATTTATTGAAGAGTTGTTGATGTGTGGAGGACGGGAGGAGGGAGAAGGTGGAGTAGTATGCTAGTGTTTGGAAGGGAATCCTTCCATTAACACTGCAGGTACCAAGTTCTTTTCTGGGGTTACTGGCCTTTTTCTTTGAATGCTACACTCCTGCATGAATGCTACACTCCCTGCATGAATGCTACACTCCCAGCATGCCTACTACACTCCCTGCATCCTTGCTACACTCCCTGCATCCTTGCTACACTCCCTGCATCCCTGCTACACTCCCTGCATCCTTGCTACACTCCCTGCATCCTTGCTACACTCCCTGCATCCTTGCTACACTCCCTGCATCCTTGCTACACTCCCTGCATCCTTGCTACACTCCCTGCATCCTTGCTACACTCCCTGCATCCTTGCTACACTCCTGCATCCTTGCTACACTCCCTGCATCCTTGCTACACTCCCTGCATCCTTGCTACACTCCCTGCATCCTTGCTACACTCCCTGCATTCTTGCTACACTCCCTGCATCCTTGCTACACTCCCTGCATCCCTGCTACACTCCCTGCATCCCTGCTACACTCCCTGCATCTTTGCTACACTCCCTGCATGCCTGCTACACTCCCTGCATGCCTGCTACACTCCCTGCATGCCTGCTACACTCCCTGCATGCCTGCTACACTCCCTGCATGCCTGCTACACTCCCTGCATGCCTGCTACACTCCTGCATGCCTGCTACACTCCCTGCATGCCTGCTACACTCCCTGCATCCCTGCTACACTCCCTGCATCTTTGCTACACTCCCTGCATGCCTGCTACACTCCCTGCATGCCTGCTACACTCCCTGCATGCCTGCTACACTCCCTGCATGCCTGCTACACTCCCTGCATGCCTGCTACACTCCCTGCATCCCTGCTACACTCTCTGCATCTTTGCTACACTCCCTGCATGCCTGCTACACTCCCTGCATGCCTGCTACACTCCCTGCATAAATGCTACACTCCCTGCATGAATGCTTCACTCCCTGCACATTCTTTACCACAGGCTTGGCACTAGGAGCTTTCTTGGGGCCCAAGGTGGCTTATTTAGCAATTGCAAGCACTAAAAACAGTGGAATAATGACAATATACTGGTATGAATGCGTGGGTGTGGGTGGGTGGTCGCTCTCACTTGTAAACAATAGCACACTGACGCTCCCTGGAGTGCGCGCTCAGCTGGGCGCCAAGCGGACACGTCTGGTAGGAATGTCGTTACACGAAGCAAACGTCGTAAATCACAATAAAAATTTTTACGTTATAAATATTGGTTATCGAAAATAACGTAAGATGATAGCATCGTAACACAGGGTACCTGTGTATATACAAGTAGTATTTACATGTCCCACTTATGTTTCTAGAAGTCCACAATTGTATGATACTCCATGAAGCATGGATTCATACAGAGTGCCACCCCACACTGGTGACATATGAATCGTGTGTCCTTCCGCTGTTGTGGTCGTTTTGTGGTGGTAGCACACACAACACTTCTTCTGGGAATGCTTCTTCTTTGGGGTAGGTGGTAAAGGTACCTGGTAGTGACAGTTAGGGATGATTCGGGCTGGCACTTTCCCCACTGGCTGTGGTTGTGGTTGAGGAACAAGTCGCTGTTGAGGGGCAGGTACAGGTGTGGTACCATACTTTTTTGCTGTCTGTTTTACGATATTCAGGGAGAATTCCGCAAAATGTTGTCGTTTTCCAGTCTTTATTTCATACATATTGAATGCATTGATCACTGCAATGTCTACAAGGTGGAAAAACAGTTTTATATACCACTAGTGACTCCTACGCACACAGTCAACAAACCCTATCATCATGTCACTCTTGTCAACTAGTCGCATATTGTTCGTATAGTCGACGACAACAGCTGGTTTGACAATATGTTCATTGGTAAGCTGGCTCATTTTGTCTGTACCATCTCATTTATGTGGATGGTTGACAGAAATGTCACGTCCCGTTTGTCATGCCACGTCAGTGCCATGCATCATTGGCATGAAACATTTGCACTGCACCTTCAACACTGCCACTGAAGCTTGGCATATGTTTTCTATTCCTTCTCACTGTTCCACATATATCAGTATTGTTCACACGCAGGAAATCAGCGAGCATAGGGCTTGTATACCAGTTGTCTGTGTACAATGTATGGCCCTTGCCAAGGTATGGTTCCATCATCCTGCGAACAACATCACCAGAAATGCCCAATATGCGCCTGGTATCATTGAGTGTTTTTTTCCCGGTGTATACAATGGCATCTAACACAAGACCTGTCTCACAGTCGCACATAACAAAAAGTTTTATAGTGTACCAAAGCGATGACGTTTGCTCGGAATATATTGCTTGAATGACAGGCGTCCCTTGAAGAGAATCAAGGACTTGTCGACAACAATGTTCTTGAAAGGATAAAAGTATGCACTGAATTTCTGCTTCAGGTACATAAACACTTCCCGGATTTTGTATAGGTCATTTCTGTTGGGCATATTCCTGTCTGAGAAGTGCAACATTCGTAGCAACAGAATGAATCTGTTGCAGGAAAGGAGGTCACGGAAGACAGGAGTACTGATGAAGTGGTCTGCGGACCAGTAATTACGTATATTTTTCTTATAGGTATGTGGCATAAGCATGACAGTGGCAAGGAATAAATATATTTCAACCACTGTTGTGTCTTTCCACCTGCACAGCCGTGACGATTCTCCAACCTCTGCTGTGTTGTCCATGACATAGCGATAATAATTGTTCGTCTGGGTCACTATCAAGTTCATTATAGTCTCGTCAAAGTATAACTGGAAAAAGTCGAACTCTGTAGACTCATTTGTTATGGGACATTCTGGCAGAATGCCACTTCCACTCACATCAAAATCAAAAGGCTGTGGCACGAATACACTTTGTGTCCACTTCCACTCTCGGTCACATGGTGCAGGGTGGACCTGTTGCATGGGGTGTGGGGGAGCAGGTGGGGGGACAGGAGTGGAGGCAGCACATGGCTGAGGAGGTGCCGGGCTGTCCTTTGTCTGTCCAGACACCGTGCCACCCACCACTTCTTCATCCCTGCAAATTCACCTTCATGATCACTATCACTATCAGTGGCCGGGTTTTGGATCGTGACCTGCCACGACCCTTGGGGACTGCATATGGCACACTGCCTGAACGTAGGCGACGACGCCTAAAAGTACGCTTCACAGGTGAATAATGAACATCACTATCACTAGACGAATCCTGCAATGGCAAAAAATCAATCTCATCATCACTTGCATCACTATCACTATCACTAAAACACCGGGAAAATGATAGTTTCCTCTTGCGTAGTTGCCTATGGGAAACACTCACCACTCCAGAGGTGCTTGGCCCAGGGTCTTGTGTGGCCACACTGGCCACCCCAGAAGGGACTGGTGTGGCCACACTGGCTACCCCAGAGGTGCTTGGCCTAGGGTCTGGTGTGGCCACAGTGGCCACCCCAGAGGTGATGGGCTGAGGGTCATCTGGGTTATCGTCGATATTTTCACTAATTCCTTGATTATTAGTGGCCACATCGGTGTCAAATCCACTAATCTCACATTGTATATCACTTCCCTCGAATAGTAGTGTTAATACGACGAGGCGTGAGTGAATTACGAGGATGTGCCATGATGTTGACCCAAGATGGAGCTGAATGTAACTGGTCCTACCATGTGGTACCCAGGCGTCCAGGATTTTTTTAACCCGGCGCACACTGAGTGCGCAGACCCATTCTCTCATTCCTAGGCGACTCAGGCCTATCGCACCACTTTTGAAGGAATGAAAAATAAAACGTAAATATACGTTTGGGGCAACAGCAGTGCCAACGTAAATATACGTGTGGACCGTTTAAGGGTTAAATAATAACACCAACCACTCCAAAACTATATCCCTGCCTGCTTTTAACATTTCTATCTTTAACCCATCAATCCCAGCTGCCTTACCTCCTTTCATTCTACCCACTCCCTCACGAACTTCCCCCACACTCACAACTGGCTCTTCCACACTCCTACAAGATGTTATGCCTCCTTGCCCTATACACAAAATCACAGCATCCCTGTCTTCATCAACATTTAACAACTCCTCAAAATATTCCCTCCATCTTCCCGATACCTCTAACTCTCCATTTAATAACTCTGCTCTCCTATTTTTAACTGTCAAATCCATTTGTTCCCTAGGGTTCCTCAACTTATTTATCTCACTCCAAAACTTTTTCTTATTTTCAACAAAATTTGTTGATAACATCTCACCCACTCTCATTTGCTCTCTTTTTACATTGCTTCACCCTCTCTTAACCTCTCTTTTCTCTCCATACCTCTTCCCTCCTTGTATCACTTCTACTTTGTAAAAACCTCTCATATGCTAACTTTTTCTCCCTTACTACTCTCTTTACATCATCATTCCACCAATCGCTCTTCTTCCCTCCTGCACCCACTTTCCTGTAACCACAAACTTCTGCTGAACACTCTAACACTACATTCTTTAACCTACCCCATACATCTTCGACCCCATTGCCTACACTCTCACTAGCCCATCTATCCTCCAATAGTTGTTTATATCATACCCTAACTGCCTCCTCTTTTAGTTTATAAACCTTCACTTCTCTCTTACTTACTGCTTCTATTTTCCTTGTATCCCATCTACCTTTTGCTCTCACTTTAGCTACAACTAAAAAGTGATCTGATATATCTGTGGCCCTTCTATAAACATGTACATCCTGAAGTCTACTCAGCAATCTTTTATCTACCAATATGTAATCCAACAAACTACTGTCATTATGCCCTACATCATATCTTGTATACTTATTTATCCTTTTTTTTTAAAATATGTATTACCTATAACTAAACCCCTTTCTATACAAAGTTCAATCCCATTACCATTTACACCTGGCACCCCAAACTTACCTACCACACCCTCTCTACACATTTCTCCTACTTAGCATTTAGGTCCCCTACCACAATTACTCTGTCACTTGGTTCAAAAGTTCCTATACATTCACTTAACATCTCCCATTTTCTTCTTCCCAATATAGTGATCAGAAATTGGCAATTTGGTAAATTTCATACAAAATTCAGGAAAGGCCAATTTCAAAATAGGGTCCAGAATAAACAATGCAATCATACCTAGCACTAAAATAACATTTTCTTTGTTCATTAGTCATGTCTCCAGGGCCTGGAAAGCCTAATATAAAAGGGCCTGGAGTCCAGGCCCCTTTTATATTGTGGTTGCTTTCCATTTTGAATTTTTCTTCACACAAACCTGTTCAAGGGGGGCTCCTTGCTGTGCTGAAGAGGCTCTTGTTCTGAGGAATTGGACCTCTTGGTCTTCTTCCTGAGACCAAACCTAATTACTCCCCAATCCCCCCTCCCTTTTCCCATTTTCCCCATCCTCCCTTTTCCCTTTCCTCCTCTTCCTCCTCATTCCTCCCTTATTTCCTTCCCATTTTTACCCTAGGAGCTTCCCTCCACAGGCATTCTAGTTCCTAGGTAGGGGGAAGGGTACCGTGATCCATCCCATTCCATTGAGGTTCTTGGCGGTGGTGTAGTTTGCCGTGGAATCTGGATCGCCTGGGGATGTCCCGATGCTTCTCCGGTCTCCCAGGGTGGCTTTGGGTATCTTTCGGGCGAAGGGTTTATCTCTGGAGACCACCTTTCGGATTCTGGGGGTGGTGGCCGAAGGAGGTATGCTTTGTGGTGGATATCCGGCCGCCCTCTCTTTTGTCCGCCGAGGTGGCTCGGTGGATGTGCGGTTGCTATCCCGGATTGTTGGTTTACTGGCATGAAGGGTAGGGTATGGCACGGGTTCCATGCAGCATCTGCACTACTTGCGGTGTTGAGGTCCTCTTGGGCGCGGAGGGGGATTTACGCCCCTTTCATTCCTCCTAGGAACTATTCCTCCACGTTCCCCCCTTTTTTATTCTTTTTTTTATTTTTATTTTATTTTCTTTCTTTTTCTTAAAAACAAAAAGAAAGAAGTAACCTAACCATGGATGCCCTAATCCGTGAACCTACCCCTGGGCCCCTTCTTGATACCGCACCTAGTTCTGACCCTACCTCGTTAACGGACAACTCTTCGGACACCTCTAATACCCCTGTACCTCTTGCTGGTGCCGGTTTGTCACCTGCTTCAGGTTCCGGGGTTCTGACTAGCCCTTTTGACACATTTGACCTTCGCTCTTCTCTGACCTTGATTCTGGCTTCTCCCTCAACGGTGCGGCAATTTTCGGATTGCTCGCCCGTTACACGTCGGACCACCTCCGGTCCCACACCCAAACAATCCAGACCCTTACATGACGATTCGACACTTCCTTCTCGTTCATCTCAGAAACGACCAGCTCGTCACGCACTCCCCCTAAACACTTTGTTTCACACTACTCAATGGACAAAGTTTTTTACTCTACGACCGACTTCTCCTAATACCTATCTTTCAGATCATAGTATTGGTAAGGCTCTGCTACGCCATGTTGGTAAAGATATCTCATTTCACACTCTCAAGAGAGGCACTTGCATCATCACGGTCCAGAATGCTGGCCAAGCTCGCAGTCTTTCTCTTCTTACGACCATAGATACTATTCCTATCACTATTGACAAGCATCATTCTCTCAATTCTTGTAGTGGTACTATCATTTTACCCCACACCAATGTCCAACAGAATTTCCAGACATGTGGTGATGACATTTTGGAGCAGCTTGAGCTCCAAGAACTCCCTATCCTTAATGTTGACACTTTTGTCCTCCCTGCCAATAAGCAAAGACGTTATCCTTGCAATATACAGTAGACCCTTATTTAGCACGACTTTATGTTGTGCGTTTTGGGTATTACGCGATTGAAGAATTGCGGCACATTTTTATCTAACACGACGTAAACCTTATATTACGCGATTCGCTGGAGGGGAAAAATTTTGAGCCTGCGGTCGCCTGCAGTAGGTTAAACCATTGAGTCAGTGGGGGTCCTACTAAGGGTGGCTATGAGCCACAACATGTGTTTAATGCTGACGAGACAAGTGTTTTCTGGAAGAAAATGCCAACATGAACTTATATCAGTCAGCAAGAGAAAAGTGCACCAGGCTTCAAGACAGCAAAGGATCGCTTCACCTTGCTCCTTTTGGGTAATGCATCAGGTGATTTCAAGTGTAAGCCTATGGTTATTTACCGCTGTAAGAATCCTCATGCTTTGAGGAAAGGGAATTTGTTTTCCTTGACAAACTAAGTTTATTCAGGTATGCAGAGATAGTTACATTGATTATCATACATAGCAGCATATGTGTAGAGAACCTAGGATAACCCAAAGTGTTATCTAGAGAACCTAGGATAACCCAAAGTTTGGGTTATCCTAGGTTCTCTACACATATGCTGCTATGTATGATAATCTTTGTAACTGTATCTGTGTATACCTGAATAAACTTACCAGTTTGCAGGAAGAAAAAACAAATAACCATTCCCTCAAGCGGCCGGTGCTAATGTTGTGGAACAACTGGGAGACCACCCGCCTTCCCAGGCTACCCCTCCCCCAACAACACCCCACCATCCCAGCATTCATATTCCCTACGGGTCAAGCCAGCTGTGTTTGTCAAGAATAAGAGAGTGAATTGTGTTTTGATCTTTAAATTACTATATCTTGTATCTGCCAAGCAATCATGTCACCCAGTAGGCATACCAGTGTTGCTCAAAGTGGCAAGAAAATGTTTAAGCATTTATAAAGTCTTAGAATTAACGAAGAAAAAAATATTAGACAAGACATAACCTGTGGCTGTAATGAAGTGTTACTTTGTACACATAAAAAGATGTAAACATAAGTTTGTGTGACTAACTTACTGACTGACTGGACTGACTTACTGAATAACTTGACTGACTGAATGACTTGACTGACTGACTTACTGAATGACTTGACTGACTGACTTACTGAATGACTTGACTGACTGACTTACTGAATGACTTGACTGACTGACTTACTGAATGACTTGACTGACTGACTTACTGAATGACTTGACTTACTGAATGTCTTGACTGACTTACTGAATGTCTTGACTGACTTACTGAATGTCTTGACTGACTTACTGAATGACTTGACTGACTTACTGAATGACTTGACTGACTTACTGAATGTCTTGACTGACTTACTGAATGACTTGACTGACTTAATGAATGACTTGACTGACTTACTGAATGACTTTATTAAAGTTAGAGACACTCAGTACAACTATCGACTAGTTCTGTAACGTGTGTGGAGGTTCATCCTCCTCCTCGTACAATATCTTCATCCCCTGTCCCCTCCCAAGTTCCTTCCTTGACTGTCCCTCCCCAGGCCACTTCCATTCCTGTCCCCTCCGAAGCCACTTCAACAGTTTTCTCTTCCATCTCCTTGCACTCTACTTTAGTACAGTCTATAGTCTCCCCGATGGTTGCTCACTCTCCTTCCATTTCTAATGTAGTCCCACATTCTGCATCTTTATCTTCCGAAAATCTGGAAGCTATCGCAGAACTTATTGCAGAGTCTGGAACGTTGATGGACACCGCTCCACCTTTGGTTCCTCCTCCTCTCTCTTCTCCGTCTACACCCCTCCTTCCTTCACAGCATCCCACTCCTTCTCTGATTACGAGTCTTCCGCTGCCTCCACAAGTGGACGTTTCTAACCCTAGTCCATAGATACCTCTAACTTTGACTTCTATCTTTCTCTCTATCAATCATGGCTAATTTGCAGTGGAATATCCGAGGCCTCAGGGGTAACCGGGGTGATCTTCAGGTGTTGCTCTCCCAGTTTTCCCCTTTGGTGTCTGTTTGCAAGAACCCAAATTACAATCCGCTGTTATCCGGCCCTTTTCAGGCTATGATTTGTTGTATTCATCGGATCCTTTTTCTGATGGAACCTTTAACAAAAGTGCTCTTCTTATACGCACTGGTGTTCCATACCATCAGCTCTATGTTCATTCTTCTCTACATTACACAGCAGCCCGTATCCACTTGAATAAGTGGTATACACTCTGTTCTTTATATCTTTCACCTTCGCGGGCATTGTCTATCCCAGATGTTGATTTTCTTGTTTCTTCCTTGCCGCCACCCCTTCTATTACTTGGCGGTTTTAATGCACATCATTTTCTCTGGGGAGGGTCGCACTGTGACTCCCGTGGCGTTCAGTTGGAGGCATTTCTTGCTTCTCTCCCCCTCCATGTTTTAAATAAGGGTACAGTAGAACGTCATTTAGCACGAGATTATGTTGCACGTTACCGGTATTGCACGATTTAAGATTTGCGACACATTATCATCTTACACGACGTAAAGATGATATTACACGGTTCGGCAGGAGGGGAAAAATTTTGAGCGCATGGTTATTTACTGCCTAAGAATCCTCATGCTTTGAGGAAAAGGGAATTTGTTGTTTTTCCTTCCTGCAAACTAAGTTTATTCAGATACACGGGGCCAGGAGCTGAGTCTCGACCCCTGCAACCACAATTAGGTGAGTACAGTTACATACATTATCATACATAGCAGCATATGTGTAGAGAACCTAGGATAACCCATGTCAGTCAATGGAAATACTGTCACTCTGACTTTTTTGGGTTATCCTAGGTTCTCTACACATATGCTGCCATGTATGATAATCTTCGTAACTGTATCTGTGTACAGTGGACCCTCGGTTAACGAATACCCCGGAAATCGTGCAATTATGTAAGTATAATTTTGTAAGTTCTTGTGGAAGTGTATTTTTGGGGGTCTGAAATAGACTAACCTACGTGAAATTTTTCCTTAAGGGAGTAAATTCGTTCGGTAATGGCACTTGAGCATACTTCAGGAGTGAAGTTTTTACGAAACTCGGGGGTCCACTGTATACCTGAATAAACTTACTTACAGTTTGTGGGAAGGAAAAACAAGTAACCATTCTCACAAGCAGTCTTGTTACTACTACTGTTGTTGTGGTTCAGCAGACACCACCCGCCTTACCCACCCACCACGGACCCCACCATCCCAGCATTCGTACGTATTTCATACGCGTCAATAAGTCCTGGCTACAAGCCAGCTGTGTTTGTGAAGAATAAAATAAGAGTGAATTGTGTTTTGATCTTGAATTAACGAAGAAAACAAAGATAATAGACAAGACATAACCCATGGCCGTAATGAAGTGTTACTTTGTACACATAAAAGATGTAAACATAAGTTTGTGTGACTGACTGCTTGACTGACTGACTGACTTGACTGACTGAATGACTGACTGAGTGACTTGACTGACTTACTGAATGACTTGACTGACTTACTGAATGACTTGACTGACTTACTGAATGACTTGACTGACTTACTGAATGACTTGACTGACTTACTGAATGACTTGACTGACTTACTGAATGACTTGACTGACTTACTGAATGACTTGACTGACTTACTGAATGACTTGACTGATCTACTGAATGACTTGACTGACTTACTGAATGACTGACTGACTTACTGAATGACTTGACTGACTTACTGAATGACTTGACTGACTTACTGAATGACTTGACTGACTTACTGAATGACTTGACTGACTTATTGAATGACTTGACTGACTTACTGAATGACTTGACTGGCTTACTGAATGACTTGACTGACTTACTGAATGACTTGACTGACTTACTGAATGACTTGACTGACTTACTGAATGACTTTACTGACTTACTGAATGACTTGACTGACTTACTGAATGGCTTGACTGACTTACTGAATGGCTTGACTGACTTACTGAATGGCTTGACTGACTTACTGAATGGCTTGACTGACTTACTGAATGGCTTGACTGACTTAAAGTTAGACACTCAGTTCAACCATCGACTTCAGTTCAAGAACTTCTACTATCCACCTCAGCCCAGTAGGGCCACACCATCCATATGCACTCTTCACTACCATCCACAAACATCATTACCCACAATTTAAGGTAAATAATACTATTATTTCTATTGCATTTGTAGTCTTAAGCAGTAATAGATCATGACAATGAACTAAAATTACATATTCGCCTTCAATTTTTGCAAGATATGTTGGTCTAAAAAAACTTGTTTGGCTTTTTGGGGACTCTCAAACAAGTAACCCTATTTTTCCCATAAGTTCTGTTAATTATTTAAGATGAAATTATCTAACACGACTTTTTCAGGAACATAACTATCTTGCTAAATGACATTCTACTGTACTCCTACCCATTTTAATCCTCGAACTCATTCTTTCTCCTGCATCGATCTCTCAATCTGCTTTTCCTCAACTGTCCTTGACTTCACCTGGTCTGTCCTCCCTGACTTACATGACAGCGATCATTTCCCAATCATCCTTAAGTCCCCTTCGTATTTTCCACCTCCTCGTAGCCCACGCTGGCAATTTGACCGGGCGAAATGGGACCTTTACGCACATCTTACTGCCTTTCATGAGGTTCCTTATTCGTCCTCCATTGATGAGGTTTTACATCTCTTTTCGTCCTCCGTCTTAACAGCAGCTTCACATTCTATCCCCCAAACCTCGGGCAAGCATTCTCAGAAGTGCGTGCCTTGGTGGTCTCCTGCTTGTGCTCGGGCAGTACGTTTGAAACGCTCTGCGTGGGGCAGGTATCCGTATAACAGAACCACAGAGAAACTCCTTGATTTTAAGCAGAAGATAGCAATTGCTCGCCATGTCATAAGTGACGCTAAACGCACTTGCTGGCGACATTACGTTTCTACGGTCACTTCGGCTTCCTCAATGAGTGCAGTCTGGAAGAAAGTGCGGAAATTGAGTGGTAAATTCTCCCCCGACCCTGCTCCTGTTCAGGTTGCCGTGTTGATATAGCATACCCTCTTGCCGTTGCCACTGAAATTGGTAATCATCTGGTCCGCATTTCTCAGGGGCTCCATCTATGCCCCTCGTTCCTTTCTTTTAAGTCTGCCAGCGAGTTAAAGAACTTAGATTTTTCTTCTCTCGGAGAAGAATCTTATAATGTGCCTTTTACCCTTCATGAACTGGAGGCAACACTCTATGCTTGCCGATCATCGGCAGCTGGGCCAGACGGTATACATATCCTTATGCTACAGCATTTACATCAGTCTGCTCTTACTGTCCTCTTACGACTCTTTAATCTTATATGGTCGCAACGAGTTCTTCCCCAGCTGTGGAAGTCTGCAATTGTTCGCAAACCGGGTACTATGGGACGTGATACTTCCCACTACCGTCCCATCGCTCTTACCAGTGCAGTTTGCAAGGTGATGGAACGTCTAGTTAATAGACGTTTGATGTGGTATTTAGAGGTGCACAATAGTCTCTACACTAGTCAATATGGCTTTCGTAAGGGCTGTTTTGCCATTGACCCCTTACTGCGCTTGGATACGTATATTCAAAATGACTTTGCTAATAACCACTCGGTTATCGCCATCTTTTTTTGACCTGGAGAAGGCTTATGACACAACGTGGAGGTATAATATCTTGGCCCAGACCCACTCCTTAGGCCTATGAGGCAAGCTACCATTTTTCCTTAAGGCCTTCTTAACTGAAAGACATTTCTGTATCCGGGTTGGTAATGAGCTTTCCCCGGAATTTGTCCAAGCTGAAGGTGTCCCCCAAGGTTGTGTTCTGAGCACAACACTCTTTCTGCTTGCTATAAATAATCTGGCATCTGTTCTCCCATCAAATATTTGGTTGTCGCTTTATGTGGATGACTTTGCTATAGCTTGTGCGGGTGCTGACTGCCACCTCATTGCAGTTTCCCTCCAGCATGCCATCAACCGGGTTTCTGATTGGGCCACCACGCACGGGTTTAGATTTTCTAGTGGCAAAACTCATCAAATTACGTTTACTAGACGTTCAGTGGTCTCTGATCATCCATTGTACCTATATGGCTCACATATCCCAGAACGTGATACAGTCATGTTTCTCGGCCTCCTGTTTGACCGTCGATTGTCCTGGAAACCTCCACATTACCTCTCGAAGGCAACTTGTCATAGCCGGCTGAACCTCCTAAAAATCCTCACACATCTTTCGTGGGGGGCTGATCGTAGCACTC
Source organism: Cherax destructor (assembly GCA_009830355.1). NCBI lineage: Eukaryota > Metazoa > Arthropoda > Malacostraca > Decapoda > Parastacidae > Cherax > Cherax destructor. Next base: position 9,593 of record WNWK01013169.1, on the reverse strand, counting down.
TCCTCCGCCTGCATTCAGCCCTAATTTTATCGAAACTCGATTATGGTGACCAGATATATTCGGCGGCCTCCCCTGCTACTCTTTCTAGCCTTTATCCCATACATCACCAGGGATTGCGTTTATGCCTTGGTACATTTCGTTCTTCCCCAGTTGAGAGCCTCTATGTAGAAGGGAACATTCCATCCTTGTCCAATCATCGTGATGCACATTGCATTCGCTATTATGTTCGTTCCCATGACCTCCGCAATCCTTCCATATATGGGATTGTCACAGATGTTAGTAGGCGCTCTTTATTTGTCTGTCGCCCCTGTTTACTTCGTCCCTTTTCCTTTCGTCTACATTCACTCTTGTCTTCCCTTCAGCTATGACCTTTATACGTTCATGTGACATCTCCTTTTCCCCTACCCCCTTGGGAAGTTCCTGCTGTCCGTGTCTGTTCTATTCCTCTACCTTGCGAAAGCCCAATACCTAGGCGGCTTCTCGCTCTTTTTTTCTAGACCACTTCCGTTCTCATTCCCATGCTATCGCAGTATACACCGATGGTTCAAAGTCATCTGACGGCGTCGGATTTGCAGCAGTGTTTCCGGACAGCGTCGTGAGAGGGCATCTATTACCCTCAGCTAGCATATTTACGGCTGAATTGTATGCCATTCTTGTGCCACTTATCCGTATTGCATCTATGCCTGTGTCACCATTTGTGGTCGTTTCAGACTCCCTTAGTGCTTCACAGGCTATCCGTAAAATTGATACACCTCACCCTCTAGTTCTTCGTATCCAACTTTGGTTACGCCGTATCTCTAGCAAGCACAAAGATATTGTTTTTTGTTGGGTCCCTGGTCATCTTGACGTACAGGGCAATGAACAGGCAGACACTGCTGCACGGTCATCAGTACATGACCTTCCAGTTTCCTATAGAGGTGTTCCTTTTTTGGACTATTTTGCAGTCATTGCTACCCACCTTCGCACCCGTTGGCAACAATGCTGGTCTGACCTGCTAAATAACAAACTTCATTCTAATTAACCGAGTATAGGTTTCTAGCCTGCTTCTTGTCACCAATGTCGAGGTTGGGAGACTACACTCTCCGTCTTCACATCGGCCACACTCGTCTTACTACCGGTATCTCGTGGAGGCTCCTGCCTCTTTCTGTGAGCATTGTCAGGTTCCAGCGTCTGTTCGACATATTTTGTTGGACTGCCCACTATATCAACGAGCCATGGATTCACTCAACGGCGTCTTCACTCTGCGCCCTTTCTTTACCTTCCCTTCTTGCTGTTGGACCCTCTTTTAGCCCTTAGCGGTCCAACGTATATTTACGTTAAGCTCGCCCAGTGCCCAAATCATTTGAAAAAAAAAAAAAATATTTTTTATATTGAAATAAAGAGCACATTTTTTAAGTGTTATAGGATAATAAAAATAATTTTGGTCAGTAGTTACCGAGATATGAGGCGGAGAAGTTGGCCTGGATGCTCGACTGGCAGCGACAGGAGTCACGCTGCCTTGCAAAATCGTTGCCGATATACCTTTTTTCACTATTTTTTATTATTTTATATAATTTTTATGTTCTCATAATAACATTTATAGTAGTTCTTGTGATTTCATAGCCGATCTGTGTTCTGACACTAATATTAGGTACTGAAATTGTACTCAAATAATAATAATAATAATGATAGTGCATAAAATAATAATAATTATAATGATAGGGAATAATAATGATAATAATAAAAATAATAGTGCATAACAATAATAATAATAATAATAATAAAAGATTTGTGTTGCTGCCTTATCTCATCTGATCTCCACTAATGATTCTGGTGACATTTCACGAGAGGGTGAGCCTAGTCTTATCTCTTCTTATCAGTCAGTAATTACAGTGATGACATTTGACAGCTTACATTGCTTCTCTTTATTTGTTACACTAAACCTGTCTTTCTGGTGTCTGTCTTTCTGTCTGCCTGTGTGTTGTCTCCTTTCTGTCTGCTTTGTCTCAGAGAGTAGCTCATGAACCAACTGGTATTACAGATCACAAGCGCATTATAACACTTTGTCTTGATTTTTTCTTAACAAGTCGGCCGTCTCCACCGAGGCAGGGTGACCCAAAAGAAAATCCCAAAAGAAAATACTTTCATCATCATTCAACACTTTCACCACCTCATACATAATCACTGTTTTGCAGAGGCTCAGATCGACAGCTGAGAATAGTCCCTCCAGTGTCACTATCCCAGACCCCTCCTTTAAAGTGCAGGCATTGTCTTCACATTTCCAGGACTCAAGTCCAACTAAATCAATTAACTGGTTTCCTGAATCCCTCCACAAAATGTTACCCTGCTCACTCCAACAGATCGTCATGTACCAAAAACCATTCATCTCCATTCATTCCTATCTACGCTCACACGTACTTGCTGGAAGTCCAAGCCCTCGCCCCAAAACCTCCTTTACCCCTCCTCCAACCTTTTCTAGGACGACCCCTACCCGCCTTCCCCCTACAGATTTATACGCTCTCCAAGTCATTCTATTTTTATCCAATCTCTCTAAATGACCAAACCACCTCAAGCAACCTCTTCAGCCCTCATGAAAATACTTTTAGTAACTCCCCTTCTCTAATTTCCATTCGAATTTTCTGCATAATATTTCACCACAATTGCCTTAGACAGGACATCTCCACTGCCTCCAACCTCCTCCTCGCTGAAGCATTTGCATCCCATGCTTCACACCCGTATAAGAGTGTTGGTACCACTATACTTTCGTACGTTCCCTTCTTTGCCTCCATGGATAACGTTTTTGTCTCCGAGATACCTCAATGCACCACTCACCTTTTTCCTTCATCAATTCTATGGTTAACCTCATCCTTCATAAACCCTCCGCTGACACGTCAACTCCCAAATATCTGAAAACATTTACTTCTTCCATAATCCTCTCTCCAATGTGATATCCATTTTTCTTTATTTAAATCGTTTGATACCCTCATCACCTTACTCTTATCCATGTTCACTTTCAACTTTCTACCTTTACACTCTCCCAAACTCATCCACTAACCTTTGCAACTTTTCTTTAGAATCTCCATAAGCACGTATCATCAGCAAAAAGTAACTGTGTCAACTCCCATTTTGCATTTAATTCCCATAATTTTATCCACCCTCTCCCCAACACCTAGCATTTACTTCTTTTACAACCCCATCTATAAATATATTAAACAACCATGGTGACATTACACATCCCTAGGTAATTTACACTATGTATAATTGTATTTATGTATGTGTTCCTGTGAGATAGACAGATAGAGACAGAGACAGATAGATACAGAGATAGACAGCCAATCAGGTACCCAGCTGACCAGCCAGCTGCTGGCCAGCCAGGTGGCCAACCAGCTGTTTGCCAGCCAGGTCCCCAGGCAGGAAGGCAGCCAGCCTGCCGACATCACTTTCCACTTCAAAGAGGAGTGTTAATATGACATGACATCAGTGAATCTATGGTGTTTGCCGAGTGTTTGCTCTAGCTGGCCCTCAATTTAACTGGTGCTCCCACATGGTACTAAGTGGTCCCAGATTTTTTTAATATGGCGCACACCGAGTGTTAAGACCCATTCTATGCTGACCAGGCATCTCAGGCCAATCGTGCCAAATTTGGAGGCAGGAAAAATAAAACGTAAATATACGTTTGAGGCAGTAGCAGTGCTAACGTAAATATACGTGTGGACCGTTTAAGGGTTAATCCTACTCTCTCGTTGACTTTTTGACAGAAACTGACTTACTACACAAACTCTGAAGATTATACATTTAGCATCTCCCTCAGTCCCTTCTACCTCGATCTCTTGCTACCCTCTATCCCTGCACTATCCACTGTGCTGCTGCACTCCATACCCTATTAATCATCCATCTCCCTCTTACAATCTATTCTCCCTGCATCCTGTCCTGCCCTGCCATGCTGTATAACCCTTGTGGTTTAGCGCTTCTTTTGATTATAATAATAATAATCACACAAAAATAGAAGATTTACTGTTATGCAGACTACTGTATTATTGTAAAAATGGGATAAATAATATCAGCGCATTTGTGAAAGCATATTAGACCCACCAGTTGATGTGTATTGGATGCATGACATGATTTGTTTACTTCTAAACATCGTCAAAAATCGAACTTTTCCACTAATTTGAGCTCACTTTCAAGCTACTTTTTGTCTGTTAACCATTCAAAATCATCTCTATTTTTGTAATATGTCTCCCATTCTATTAAATGAGACCAAGAAAATGAGATTACAACCATAAATGCCATACAAAAATACACCGCAAAACACGGTCTTCTAAGCATAATATGGGACCGAAAGTGAAAGGGTTAAAAGTGACAATTTTAATTAGTGAAACATGTGATAATAGAAAAAAAAAAACTTTTCTATTTGAGTATGTTGTGTTGGTAATAGTGGAATATTGTACTATACTGACTCATGTTTCTATTGCAGAAGTATTAAGTGGAAGACTACCAGGTTGTGTCTTGCCAGACACTATATCTTCAGTACTTCAAGAAGCACCAGTGGTGTAAGTGTCTTGAACAACAACTGATATTGCAGAAGTATTGTGTGGAAGACTACCAGGTTGTGTCTTGCCAGACACTATATCTTCAGTACTTCAAGACGCACCAGTGTAAGTGTCTTGAACAACAACTGATATTGCAGAAGTATTGTGTGGAAGACTACCAGGTTGTGTCTTGCCAGACACATATATCTTCAGTACTTCAAGAAGCACCAGTGTAAGTGTCTTGAACAACAACTAATATTGCAGAAGTATTGTGTGGAAGACTACCAGGTTGTGTCTTGCCAGACACTATATCTTCAGTACTTCAAAAAAGGCAACACCTGTTATTCTTTGGAATTTTTAACTAGCTAAGTATTACTAATAAAACAATTGTGCTTTTGATATTGGGAATTCTAACTAAAGATGCATGGCAGTTAATAGAAAAATACAAATTAGTAATACTGTAATTAAATTTTTTCAGAAAAATCTGTTTAAAAACAAGATAAAATAATAATGTTGTTGTTGAGTGTATGTGCAGTGTTCTAGTACATATATTACTCTTTTATCACAAAACAAAAATTATGATAGTCTTTTACCACACAATATAAACTTCATTAGTACTTATAAGTAGGGAAAGTTTTGCCTAAATAAATCTTAACATTGCAATATGTTCATAAGTAGTTAATAAAAATCATGAAATAGACATTAACTCTGCCACTGTTGTATGACTAAAATACTTTAAATGAAAAACTATTCAAAAAATATGGAAAAACATAAAGAACATAAACCATATCAGTGTTCAGAGTGTCTGAAATGTTTTAGTCAAAAACCCCATCTTGTGACACATTTGAGAGTACATACAGGGGATAAACCATATAAGTGCTCAGAGTGTCTGAAATGTTTTGGTCATAAAACCCATCTTGTGACACATATGAGACTACATACAGGAGATAAACCATATCAGTGTTCAGAGTGTCTGAAATGTTTTAATCAAAAAACCCATCTTGTGTCACATATGAGAGTACATACAGGAGATAAACCATATCAGTGTTCAGAGTGTCTGAAATGTTTTAGTGAAAAAAGCAGTCTTGTGATACATATGAGAGTACATACAGGGGATAAACCATATAAGTGCTCAGAGTGTCTGAAATGTTTTGGTCATAAAACCCATCTTGTGACACATATGAGACTACATACAGGAGATAAACCATATCAGTGTTCAGAGTGTCTGAAATGTTTTAATCAAAAACCCCATCTTGTGTCACATATGAGAGTACATACAGGAGATAAACCATATCAGTGTTCAGAGTGTCCGAAATGTTTTAGTGAAAAAAGCAGTCTTGTGATACATATGAGAGTACATACAGGGGATAAACCATATCAGTGTTCAGAGTGTCTGAAATATTTTAGGGATAAAAGCACTCTTGTAAACATATGAGAGTACATACAGGAGATAAACCATATCAGTGTTCAGAGTGTCTGAAATGTTTTAGTCTTAAAACCCAACTTGTGCTACATATGAGAGTACATACAGGAGATAAACCATATCAATGTTCAGAGTGTCTGAAATGTTTTAGTCAAAATAGCAATCTTGTGACACATATGAGAATACATAAAGGGGATAAACCATATCAGTGTTCAGAGTGTCTAAAATGTTTTACTAAAAAAAGCAGTCTTGGGTCACATATGAGAGTACATACAGGGGATAAACCATATCAGTGTTCAGAGTGTCTGAAATGTTTTAGTCATAAAACCAATCTTGTGTCACATATGACAGTACATACAGGAGATAAACCATATCAGTGTTCAGTGCTCTGAAATGTTTTGCTAAAAATGCAGTCTTGTGACATATGAGTCGATACGGGAGATAAACCATTTCAATGTTTCAGAGTGTCTGAAATGCTTTAGTCATAAAACCATCTTGTGAGACATATGAGAAAGTACATACGGATAAACCATATCAATGCTCAGAGTGTCTGAAATGTTTAACTAGAAAAGGCAGTCTTGTGGGCACATGTGATTACATACGGGAGATAAACCATATCAGTGTTCAGAGTGTCTGAAATGTTTTATTGATAAAAACAGTCTTGTGGAGACATACACGATAATTCAGAAGATAAACCATGTTAGTTTTAATATTTCAGGAATATTTTAGTTATAAATTCATGAGAATATATAAAGGGAATATTCAATAACAGTGTTAAGTGAAATATGTTAATGAAATGTCAGTCATATAAAGTTCATAGAGGAGATAAGTTGTGTTTTGTTCAGAATGTCATATATTTCATAAAAAGAGTGTCTGATATCATGCAGCATTATAAACAATATCTATACAGTGGACCCTCGGTTTCATTGAAAATTCTTTCCAGAATGCTGTTCAAGTGCCGTTATCAACGAATTTGTTCCAAGGACAAATGTAAATTAGATTAGTCGTTTCAGACCCCAAAAATACACTTACAAAACTCTTAAAAAATACACTTACTAATTGTTCGAGTTTGGAGGTGAACGAAAACCGAGGGTCCACTGTATATGGAAAATACTGTAAGGTCAAGTCTGTAATCTGCTTACTTCAGTAACCAAGAATTCTGCGTGAAATATTCAGTGAACAAAGTAGTGAAATATTCAGTGAACAACAAGTAGTGAAATATTCATGAACAACAAGAAGTGAAATATTCAGTGAACAACAGTAGTGAAATATTCAGTGAACAACAGTAGTGAAATATTCAGTGAACAACAGTAGTGAAATAAGTGCAGTAAGAGAACACTAGTGTCAATACAGCGTCTCGTCACTTAGCAACGTACTTGTTTACCGATGACTTGGACTTGCAACAGGCTCTCTGACCAGTATGCATACTTAACCCGTAAACGGTCCAAACGTATATATACGTTTACTACCCCAGTGCCCTGAATATTTTGAAAAAAAAAATAGTTTTTTTTTTAGAAATAAAGAGCACATTTTTCTAAGTGTTAAAGGATAAAAAAAAACTTTAGGCTCAGTACTTACCGATATATGAGGCCGAGAAGTTAGCACTGAATGCTCACCTGACGGCAACATTGAGTCCTGCCGCTTGCAGAAGTGTTGCCGATATACCTTTTCTCGTTTTTATATTATTTTATATAATTTTTTGTGTTCTGATAATTACAATTTATAGTACAGTGGTACCCAGACTTACGATGGTCCCCAAACTCACCCTTTTATGTAAGTTTATTTTTTTAAATGCTTTTGTAAGTGTAATTTTGGGGGTCTAAAAGGACTAGTCTATTTACATCATTCCTTATGGGGATAAATTCGTTTGGTAATGGCACTGAACAGCATTCTGAATGAAAATATCGTAATCGGGGTACCACTGTAGTTCTTTATTCTAACACTATATTAGTACTGAAATTGACTCAAATTGTCACAAACACACTGAGAGTGGACATTTACACCTGCCTTGGTCATTTACTATTGTCTAGAATATATACAAAGTATTTATAGGTCCTAGCAATGTTTTGGATACGTGGGAGTATATAATAATAATAATAATAATAATAGAAATAATAATATGAATAATGAAAATAATAATACGAATAAGAACAATAAGTTCCCTTGAAGCAGGATGTAAGACAAGTCAGTCCACTGCTGACAGTGATAAGATAAGATAATTGGTGACATTTGATGAGCATACGCCAGGTGCAGTGATAAGATAAGATAAGGGGTGACATTTGATGAGCATCCCCTCTGTTTTCACTGTTACACAAACATATCTGTCTGCCAAGCTCTCTGTCTATCTGTGTCTGCCAAGCTCTTTGTCTGTCAAGCTTTCTGTCTGTCTGTCAAGCTCTCTGTCTATCTGTCTGTCTCGCTCTCGTCTATCTCGTCTGTCTGCAAGCTCTCTGTCTCGTCTGCCAAGCTCTCTGTCTATCTGTCCTATCTTCGGGCGACGGGTATCTCTGGAGCCCTTCTGATTCCGGGTGGTGACCAAGGCAGTATGCTGTGGCGGATATCCGCCCCTCTTTGTCCGCGAGATGGCTCGGTGGATGTGGAGGTTGCTTCTCCCGGATTGCTGGTTTACTGGCATGAAGGGTAGGGTATGGAGGGTTCCAGCAGCATCTGCACTACTTGCGGTGTTGAGGTCCTCTTGGGCGTGGAGGGGTTTACGCTCCCTTTCATTCCTCCTAGAGCTATTCCTCCATGTTCCCCTTTTTATTCTTTTTTTATTTTTATTTTCTTTTCTTTCTTTTTTTCTTAAAAATAAAAAGAAATAACCTAACCATGGCTGACCCAATCCATGAACCCACTACCCTTGGGCCCCTTCCTGATACCGCCCCAGTACTGACCCCACTCGTTAACGGACAACTCTTTGGACACTCTCATGCCCCTGTACCTCTTGCTGGTTCCGGTTCGTCACCTGCTTCAGGTACGAGGTTCTGACCCATTTTGACATATCTGACCTTCGCTCTCTCGACCTTGATTCCGCTTCTCCTCGACGGTGCGGCAATTTCGATCGCCGCCCGTCTCCTATCAGACCACCCCGGTCCCACACCCAAACGACCAAGACCCACCATGACGATTGAAACTTCTTCTCGTTCATTTCAGAAACGACCAGCTCGTCACGCACTCCCTTAAACTCTCTGTTTCAAAACTACCAATGGACGAAATTTTTTACTCTGCGACGAACTTCTCCTAATACCTATCTTTCAGACCATAGTATTGGTAAAGCTCTGCTACACCATGTTGGTAAAGACATCTCATTTCACGCTCTCAAGAGCGGCACTCACATCATCACGGTCCAGAATGCTGGCCAAGCTCACGATCTTTCTCTTCTTACAACCATAGATTCTGCTCCTGTTACTATTGACAAGCACCATTCCCTCAATTCTTGTTGTGGTTCTGTCATTTTGCCCCACACCATTGTCCAATGGAATTTCCAGACATGTGGTGATGACGCTGGTCTGATCTGATGAATAACAAACTTCATTCTATTAAACCGGTTATAGGTTTCTGGCCTTCTTCTTGTCACCAATGTCGAGGTTGGGAGACTACGCTCTCCGTCTTGCCGGCCACCTCGTCTTACTCCGGGTATCTCATGGAGGGCTCCCTGCCCC